>JARHVA010001928.1:0-162500 GCA_037957365.1 Torreya grandis | reverse complement strand
AGTGCCACAAATATCTTTAATGGAGGTAAAATATATGGTAGCTTCAAAGGCAACCACAAATTTTTTTTGGTATAGAAGGGTTCTTTTAGATTTACAAGAGTAACATGTTTAGTCAACACCACTCATGGTTAAAAACACATTTAAAATATAAATGGTGAAGAATCTATTTTTTCATAACAAAACCAAGCACATCAATGGAAAATTTCATTTCATTTGGAATTATGTGAAATTTGGTAATGTAAAATTGCTACATTGTTCTACTATAAAGCAAACAATAAACATCTTGAAAAAGTGTTTGGATGAGAAAAAAATAAAAGTTTAGAGGCATGTTTGGCCTCGGAATAACTCCTAAACACTAGGGGTGGATGTAATATTATTTAACACAATATTATTAGAAGATATTTTGTGTCATAGTGGTAGATGAAATAGTCTCATAGGATATGAAGTGAAGTAGCAAAACACAAAGGAGGAATGACCCATAGGAGGGTAACCCGAAAGCAATTTAGTAACATATATATCAATTAAAAACACAAATTTGATGCCTTTCCATAAATATATGAATGACATGAATCATTGTAATTTAGGAAACTAATGATAAATGATATACTTTATATGCATCATGGAAAATAAAATGGTATGTGCATGATATAAATCATGGCACCAAAACACACAATAAAAACCACATAGAGAAATCAAGCAAGGAAAGCACACTAAGCATAAAATTTCTATGTCATACACATAGAGGACATAGAAATTAAGGCAAAAATAACACACTCAAATACATATATAACATAAATATGACACATAAAAAAAACAAAAAAATCATATCCAACACAAAACAACTATTTGCACACATTGTTTTACCTTAATTTTAGATTAATGTGAATCACAATGGGATAAATTGGAATAATTAATTCAAATTATAATATATGGTAATAAATCATAAATATGAATGTACAATAATATAATTGACTTGATAATTGGATTTTTATATTTATGGAAGGTACTAAGGAGATCAAGATACTTAGCTTCACTTTTGACTAGTTGACTGACTATGTTTAGCTAGTAGGAATAGACTAAAATAGGGATTATGATTTGTTTTGATATATAACTATGTCTATGTGTGTGTTAGGTCACTAATGTCATGCTTGGAGTTAATTAATCTGATGTAGGTGACTTGAGGCTAACATTACCATCTTAAAATATTTTGATTTTTTGTGACTATAAAGTGTGATGCACATACTTGATATGTATTTCTAAATGTGATCTTTAACCCTCAACTATGTGTGCAGCTTCATAAATTAACTTCTGAACTCTTTAAAACCCTAAGTCCACTTGTGAAGGATAAAAACATGTAAAAAGTGATAAATTATAATTGGGCTAAGTTGAACCCAATCACCCATATGTGGATTGACCACTACCCACATATCTAATAATACATAAATGGAATTCAAGCCAAATGTATCTCTTTCCCTCAGTGTGATTTTAAAACTATGTTCTTTATCTATATGAATGCACCTAAAAATATGGATTTAATATTTACAACATTGAATCTTAACCTAGCTAGGTGTGCTTCATAATTGGTTGATTATTACTCCTAGCAATTGATTTGAAATTTAGAAAGAATAGGTATATTTTCTCAATGTGTAGTAGTATATTTGATAAGTACTTGAGAATTCTAGATGGATAATAAGCTTGACATTTATTTATATTTTTATGCATTTAATTGGGTAATTTACCATGAAACTAATATGATAGGTGAATATACTAACCTATGGGAATGATTTCATTCTAAAAAATATCTATTTCTAGGTGAAAGATGATAACATCAGCCTCAAGACAATAATGATGACATTATAGTCTAATTTTAATAGTACTATCTGGGAGGTAGGAATTCTAATGTGGTGATTTAGAAATGTCTGGGTAGGATATTTAATTAATTTAAAATATATTGAGAGGTTATTATAGGTGATTGATAAGAAACTTAGAATGGATCGGGATCATAACTAACATATAATTGTGTGGGAATGGTGAACAAGATATGTTTAGAAATGCAAAAGTCATGTAGGATAAGTGTAGGTGAAGATTGACATTGCCAAGTGTCAAATACCAAATTTTGTGTTCAAATGATCCTCTTTTATTATAGTATTACAATGAAATTAAAATACTAGAGTAAAATGATAAAGATATACTTGAGTGTGTATGACATACTTTATCTTTGGGATAAGATGCCAGATGTGTAAGGTACTCCAAGTAAAAATTACAATAAAAATATAGTAGTTAATGTCCATAGAATGAAATTTGAAATATATCTAAAACTTAAAATTTGAAAGAGAAAGGAAGGAGTACACCTATTATGAGTAAATTATGCTACCATGTAACTTGTTAGATATGTTTCCTTGTCGAAGAATTGGATAATTGTGATTATTTACTAAAAAACATGGATAATATAGATACATTAAAGTTTATTAATCCCCAAATTGAATTTTGACTAAGGAAAAGACCATGGATTTGAAGATAAATTCCACCAATACACATGTAACTAATCCAACACTAATCTTGTAACCCCAAGATGATAAAGTGTGAACCACATGATATGTTTGCTATAGGTAATGCCTTGGACATTGATAATTCCTCAAAAAACAATGTACATTACCTAAAAAATCATGAACCAACTATTGGAGACAAACTTATAGATTCAAGTTTTATCCACACTTGAAAATAATTGATAAATAACTACAAAGGTTCAAATGTGTAAATGTGCACAAACCAACATCATGCCCCACTAAATCAATGCCATTTAAAACTATTATTATGTGGATGAACCAACATCATACCCAACTAAAATATGAAATGGTGTATATGTGCATGAAATAACATCATGCCAAATTAAATTTGTCTTATAAATGGGATACAATTTCCCTACACATACCTAAAATGTATATGAATTTATATAAATATTAAATTTATCGCTCATATAGTGTAAAATGGTGTATATATGCCATGCATATGCCCCTAAAATATATCTAAAGACTAAAAATAACTATCTATTTTTTATTTGACATTCAAATCACATCTAAACTCTAAAATTTATATACTTTACTCAAATATTTCATGGAGTATTTAGTCTCTATGACAAAGCCCGTGCATATGTATCCCCTTTGAGGCAAGGGACAAATATTTTAAGTCACTTATATTAGAAGAGAAGTGAATTGTATTATGTCATGTTTAAATATAATATCATTTAAAATCATGTCAACATGTGGAGAGTATGTCATCATCATCATTATATACATATAACATTGAGGCATGCATGTAACACATGTAATACAAGGGCATATGAGTGGTATGTCAATATAGATGTATCCATGAAACACACAATAGTAACTATCATTGAATAAGACTAACCAGTAAGGAAGTGCATGATAAAAATCATTAAACAACAAAAAAGTGGGGGTGCGTGATATGGATCACAACACCTAAAAAATAAAAATCATAAAATCTCAATAAGCTCAACATGCAATCCCACACAATTGTATAGAATGTCACACATAAGGCCATGGGTCTACATACAAGAGAAATAAGATGTCACTAACAAGCAAGGCTAAGGAGTCACAAAAATGGGCACAAAAAATGAAAAAATAAGGCTAAATAGCCACAAACAAGACTAAAGGGCCACATAAAATAAATAAAAATACAATCCTATCATGAAAAAGTAAAAACATTAATTAATCATAGAACAAGTGAAAACTAGACTTCACTATCCATATATTCTAGTATCACATCATAGTAAAGTAACATATCCCATGTGGTACTATGTAATAAATGAGTATCTTGCAAGGCATGTGTAAGCAATATATGTAGCTAAACATGGTAAAGAGGTTACAAAAAGATATAACCAATGCTAATGTAACTTGTGGAAGTAGATGCCCCTAAAATATTATTCTTGAGTGGAAATCTTTGCATTATTAGCATTCTTTGCATATGAATATCCAAACATTCTCATATACCAACATGTGTGAACATATTATGAGACATATTCATATTGATTAATAGGATTTAAATTTAGCTTATGAAAATGGTCAGGATCTTTCAACTCATCCTTATCATTATTATAGTAATCTTCAATGGTATAAGTGGGATTTTATAAATTAACAAAGAGAGGGAGGTTTGGGATTCCATATTTTTGATTGATAGTAACTTTTGATGTTTTCTTTTTAATTGGTTACTTATCATTTAATTTACTTCATTTGCTCACCTTATATGTGTATATTTGATCTAGTCATATAGTTTTTTGGGTGTTACTATAAATGGTCCTCAAAATGTGTTTGGATCTAATCATAACATAGTGTCATTTTAAAATATCAAAATGGGTTATCATTTATAGGAAAAGTATATGCATAACCATCATGTATGAATTTGATATATCTAGTAATATAGATGGTATTGCTTCTATGGTATTTATCCAAGGTCACCCCAAAAGTATATTATAATGCAAAGAAGTGGGAATGACATGAAATAATGTGGTAACCATTTTGGGCTCTAATCTCACATCCTTTTGATTATATTTTTGAATTTTTCCCATAACTATGCCCAATTATTATAAAAAATTAATACTACAAATGTTTAAATTCAAATCATTATCTAATAACAAACGTTTCACTACTTTAGTTTTGAAATTCAACTTTGATGAATAGTGGTAGATTTTGATCAATAGTGTGCTTAAGAGGTAGACATTCCTTATCAAAAGTAATGATTTTTTCTATATTCTTGAATGTATTAATGATAGACATAAAGGATGCTGATTGTGTATTACTTGGGATAATCTTCTCATGTAATGCTAGATATAAGGTATCCTTGTAAATAGTAGATATTTTTATTAACTCAAGGATATACATATTAGCATATTTGTTTTTTAATTAATCAATGATGTCATACCATCTAGGTTGATTGGATTTCCTAGTGGGAGGTGGAGGGGGTTTTAGGAATAACATGTTGAATACCTCTATTTTGTGGTACATTATCTCTCCTAGTATTGACAACATGGACCATGGGTATAAATATAAGTCATGGGAAAATAATGGGGGTGAAATGGTAGTTAGTACAACATCAAAATATAAGATAAAGGAAAAAAGGAGTTATACATGCCCTTTAATCGTTAGTTCTAACAAGTATCAATTGAGATTGGATATTAGAGAAATATGAATTAAATAAGACTATAGATGGTTCATTATTAATTTTAGCCTTATTAGTAATTTATATTTGACCTAAATTATACATAGAAAAGTATAGTTTTTAAAAATAATTAGAATCATTATTTGAGTTAAACAATAGGAATAATGTTCATTTATTAGATCCATATTTAATTAATATGAGGGAAAATAAAAAATTAAGTCTAAAAATAAAACCTTAAGGCAAAAATATGAAAACCCTATAAAAAAGGATAAAACCATAAGGTAAACTTATGGTTTGGAAATGTTCAAGAAATAGATGGGTTGGTTATGATTATGCTTTGAAAATATGAATGGAATATAACAAGGCATGTGTTTTATCTAGATATAAAACTATGTCTCTATGTGTATATAGAACCACTAACATTAGGCTTGGGGAGAAATCATAGATGCAGGTGACCTAAGGGTGACATTATTATCTTGGGATATTTCAATTCTTTAATATTGTATGACGTTATGTGCCTACCTGATGTGTGTGTGTGTGTGTGTGTGTGTGTGTGTGTGTGTGTGTGTGTGTGTGTGTGTGTGTGTGTGTGTGTGTGTGTGTGTGTGTGTGTGTGTGTGTGTGTGTGTGTGTGTGTGTGTGTGTGTGTGTGTGTGTGTGTGTGTGTGTGTGTGTGTGTGTGTGTGTGTGTGTGTGTGTGTGTGTGTGTGTGTGTGTGTGTGTGTGTGTGTGTGTGTGTGTGTGTGTGTGTACATGTGATTTTTAACCCTTGAATTTGTGCATGGATTTATAAATCAACTTCATTATCCTTAAAAACCTAGGTCTACTTGTAAATAATAAAAAAATATAAAAATTGAGGAACTGTAATTAGGCTAAGCTGACACCAATCAACCCCGCTAATGATTGACCATTCCCTATATATACAATACTCCAAAAATAAAAATAAAACCACATGTCATTCTTCCCCTTAATGCAATTATGAATTGTGTTCTTTTGATACATAAATGCACCTCTAAATATGGATTTGATCTTAACAATGTTGAATCTTGACCTCACTTGGCATGATTTAGACTTGGTTATTGACTATTCCCAATGATTGATTTTAAATTTGGGAATAATATGGTAGTTTTTATCAATGTTTAGTAACATATTTGATAAGTACTTGGGAATGTTATGTGGATAATAAGATTGATCTTATTTATATTTATATGAACTAAATTGGATGATTTCACATGCCACCAACATGATAGATGAGTAATTCAACCTATTAGAAATATTTGATTTTAAAAAAAATTTGTTGTTAGGATAATAATGTTAATGTTATTATCTAAGTCTGAAGTTGTTGTCTAGGTGACATGAATGCTATTTTGGTGATCTATAAATGTCTGGGTAGGATATTTAACTGATTTACCATAGATTGAGAGGTTCATGTAGGTGATTTATATCAACTTAAAATGGATCAAGATCATAACTCATATGTAACTAATTTTGTATATTTGATAAATGTAGGTCAAGATTGACATTTCTAGGTGTCCAATACTATATTTTGGTCTCTACAAGAATAAAATATATAGAGGTAACCAAGGAAGATACATAATGTAAATAGTGGAAGCCATGCATTCACACATAATAAATAAGGAAAACATATCAAACATAAACACATGACACATAGAGTATACAAATACATGTAAGGGACACACATAAAATATAGAGCAAGGAGTGAAATTATATAAACAAGCATAGGGCAAGTAAAGTACCTATTTATGTAAGCATTAAGTGATACTAAAGGCATGAACATAAGATAAATAATAGGAGCATGATCACATACAAAGGTAATCAAAAAATAAGGACACATACAATAAAATAAATAACCCAACATATATAATATCATATGAAAGCTCAATATGATAAAGGAAAATAAAAAAATATATACCATGAAATTGTGATAATAGATGCCCAATTAATGTCCCCTAAAGTGAGCATGGGATGTGCCCCCAAATTATTATGAATACATATTCATGTACGTCTAATTAATACATAAAAATCCTATCTCTGTATTTAAAATATCATCTGTAACATGTATATAAACAATCATTATAGTATAACCTCTATCACTAGGTGGATTATCAAGAACGTACAATAAATGCTCTAACATATAAGCCATAATATGCCAACTATTTATAACCATAAATCAACAAGATAATGGATAATGAATTTTAGAAGACATGAAATAATCAATGAAATAAACTAATCATGTAAAGTAAAATAAGATCCAAGGCAAAAATAAAAGGGGGTCCCTAATAACTTATAAATTCCATTAAAAATATTTCCACACAAAGGCATGTTTCCAAAATAAATATGCTATCATCAATGAATTGGAGAAGGCTTGGTAAAATGGGTTGTTTGTGCCCATACCCAACCATGTTTGAATCTCACCTAATTATTGATAAAATTAAACCACTATTATTAAAGTATGAAATATAATTTCCATTTTGTAAATAAAAGTGACAACTTATTCTTCCATTAATTTAAAATTTAATACTAGTGTTGTCATGATACACTCATTACAATCTTAGTGATTTTAATTTATAAAATTACATATCTTTATTCATTACAAGGTCTCAACAAGACCATTAAAATATATGTATTTAAAGGATGATTACAAGGGAGAGTAAAAAATGTAAATATTTCACTCATAAGGTACAATGTGAATTAGCATTTGTAGATATGAAATTATGGTTATGTGCTTCCATCTATCGGGAAGAAAGAGAGGAGGATGAAATATAAAAAAAATCATGGTGGATAACATAATACACCCCAATTAAATGATGATGAATCCTTAAATTTTTTTAATTATGTGTGTATTTATATAAGAACATGTTTTTTGTGTTGTAATCCTCAAGTAACCTAATTACATGTAATCAAGCTATAATAACATGGTTTTGTGTTATAATCCTCAATATGCATGTAATTATTTTATTTTATGATGTAATACTTATATCATGGTGGTTTTATAAGAGCATGGATTTGAGTGTTTTATCCCTCTAATTTGTAATCATTGTTTTTGTTTCCATTTTTGCAATTTGGTGAAAGAAAAGGCCTAAAAGTGGTGTCTAGAAATGAGTATGCCATATAATCAGGTTATTTGATGATTCATACGAATGAATCCTTATAACTTCTTAGTATGCATTCATTCATCATAAAATAACCTGATTACATGTATAAGAGCATGTTTTTTTGTTGCATCCTTACAAAAACATGTCGATGATTTTTTTATTTGATTGCATTATGATTTCATGCGTTATAAAATTGTACTAGCCATGGCTAAGTTATGTAAAGTTTGTGAGTAGTTGGGGACAAATGTATCTCTTTCTCTTATGGGGGTTAGGAAGTCTAGTGAATTATCTTCTTGTTGTTTGATAACTACCATTTTAATTATTTTATGATTAATGTGATCTAAATAGAGTAAAACTAAAAATATCCACATTATGGAAAATAGGGCAATAATTATAAATATATAAATGAAAAATGGGTAGATTTATATTGTACTTAGATTATTTTCAATTCAAAAATAAATATGGAAGAGAGTTACTTATCTTATTATGATATGTTTATGCTCAATATGCTCATTACTATTTTTGAGATAAGGAAATAGGAGTTAAAACCCTAATCAGATGATACTAGTAAAATTAATATTCAAATCAATCAATAGTGTACTAATTTTGATGACAATGTATATGTTGATTGTATATGTATGTGATGCCTTGGACCCCTTTGTATGCACCTACAAATGCTTCCTATATGTGCACTTGCCTTCAGTCTTATGTGTTGATCCCCATTTTTATTCTTCTTACTTTGAAACCCTAATAATCACTTTAAACTATAATATGACCCCTAAAAAAGGGTTAGTATGGTAGGATAGAGATGTCTAACCACTCCCTATTGATTGAATTATCATTGCCTATGTTCTAATTATATGAAGATGGCTCAATTCACATGTAGTTATCTAGCTTATGTGTGTTTTGGCAATAATGTGATCAATATAGAATGTATTATAATATCTATATTTCTACATTTAAAACCATGCAACTTTAACCTACTTTAGTGTTAGACTAGGGTTTAGGACTGCTCTTTTGAGGGATTTTCAAATGTGTATAAATTTGTGATAATATCTCAAGAGAGTGATAACTTATTTATCAATGTGATTTATAAGTAGTTACCAAGTGAGTCCAACCTTATGATTTATTTGTATTTATAGATGACTCTATGATATGTCTTGTTATGACTAACCCATGAAATATGTCTAGGATAACCTGATGGAGACTTCCCTTTTTGAAAAATAATATTGGAATGTTTTTGGACACTACTAGTAGAGTTAGATAGATGAAATAAACTATAACTATCTAAATATTACTACTACTATCATGGGAGTGAAAATTAGTGATTTGAGATATGGAAATTTATTGTTTATAATTTTGAAATGTTTTTGTATAGTCTCGTATGATCTTGAATGTGTTTATCTCATAAATTAGGTTAACCAAGACAATATGTGGGTAGGAAAATAGGGGAAAGTGTGCATAAGAGTCAGATGTATATGAAATATACAAGTATGTAAAAATGTGATAAATTTGATGTTTCCAAAGTGTTTAATACAAAATTTAGGTGTCTACAAATGCCCCTCTTTTATTATGGTATTAAAAATTCTAACTTAAAATGACAAGAAAATAAATTTGGTACCTATGATTAACCACACTTGATGTTAATGAGTATGCCCCAAATATATCACTTTTTTAATGAATTTAAAAGAAACATGTACATATAAATGCACATTAAAGATAATAAATATGAAATAATCTATATCATTGAATAAATGAAATTAAATATCTAAGCAACAAATACACTTGAGGGTATGCAAATCAAACTACCACTTGTTAAATTTGTTTGGAGAATTATATGGGGTGATTATTACCAAAGGAGATAAAAATTCTAAAAACACATTTTGAGAAGTGGTAATTCCTCAACCACCATTAGATAAAGGAGGCTAAAAGTTGAGTGACATAAATCTCAACTACACTACCCCAAATATCATAATAATACTATTATGGAGCCAATAAATTAGGATGTATGTTAAATTGAAGCCCCAAAACAAGTTTATATGTCTAAATGGAACCCCAAAATATGTTCTTATATAAACAAATCAACTATTTTAGACATATTATAGTTCCAAAGTTCTTATGTAGTACCATCAATCCCCATTTATTCATAATATATAAATATAAAAGTGTCTACATGAAAAACATTCATGCCCCAAATATGAGCCATATATACCTCAATATGATATATAATACCATTATTTATTCATCATAATGTCACAAAATTTCAACTAGCTCATAAATATGATAAATTTGATTAATGTGCTCAATTTTACCCATATAATATATCTCAGAATGTCAAAGTATATCCAAAATATTCCTCCCAATTATGTAGAATGCCCCACATATTTCTCACATATGTATCAACCTACTCAATTTATCCCATATAAATCACATAATATGATTTTAAGTGTGATAAATATATATCAAGCCCTGAATTGCTAATACAAGCATGTTATATGCCCCCTTTTGATATGAAAGATAAAACTTATGAATCACTCACCTTAAAATAAAGAGTTATGTGCACTATGTCTTATATATAAAATTTAATCATGTAAAGTATGTATTGAAACATGATAATATATGTCATAATAGAAATATTTGATCACTAATACACATATAAAACATATAATATAAGGCATTGGCATACACATGCCATGTCAAGTAGATATATCAATTAGGCACACAATAATAAGTTACATAGTTAATGCATGATTGAGATAATGACATCAAAAAAATATAAGAATGAAATATAGACATCATGACACCAAGCTCATAAATATTAATCCCACACACACAATTATCATCATATTAAAGCACAAGAGAACTTAATACATGACATGATTCTGAATAGACACAAACACAACATGCACATGACTCAGAATTGGAGGATCCTTTGACACACAATGTGACAAAACATTTTTAATCCCCTCATAAAACACACAATATGACACACATAAATGATCATAAAATTTCAAAACCATAAATATAAATAATATATGAAGAAAATAATGTTAGTACACATAATATATCAATTTTATCATATAATATATAAAAACATAATATCCATAGGAAATAACATTCTATAAAGTATGATATAATATGAAACTTAGAGTGGATGGAGAGAGGATAGCATGAGAATGGGGGTAAGTGGGAAAAAAAATCAAATCTAGAATCTACATGGGAAAAGGGAAAAGGTGATGGCAATGGGGAGAGTAGATTCACATGGGTGAGCAAATTTGATTCCCTTCTAGGGAACTAAGGATAGATAGATGGAATATTTTCAAGAGGCCCCAATAGATTTGATAAGGAGAGTGCTAGAAAGGCACTAGGTAAGTTGTCTTGGAGTTGAAAATTTATTAGTGCAATGGATAAGAAGGAAAATTTGCCTATCAAACTTCTTAAGACTATCAAATATGGAAAAAACATCCATATTCAAATCACACCCTCTCTCATAAATTGAGCCTCATCTAGAATGGAACAAGACTTGGTGGGCAAGTTTATGGGAACTAGACCCAACATTGATAATTTCAGAGCATGGGCTAGAGAAAAATGGAACCCCAAAGGTAATATGGACATTCTGGCCATGGTTAATGGTTTTTTCATGATTAGATTCAATAATTTAAAAGATTGTGTTAATATATTAGTAGGGGGACCCTAGTTTTTTGGTAAATGAGGATTTTTTACTAAAAAATGGCATTTAGGGTTTGATATTGACATATAAAATATTCATATTATGTTGATTTGGGTGCATATCCTTAGCCTCCCCATAAAATACTAGGAGGAAGATATCTAAATAAACATTGCCAAGATGTTCAAATACTTGATAGCATTTGATTTGGCTACTAAAGCTAGATCTAGACTAGTTCATGCTATATTCTATGTCAACATTTTTTTTAATCAAGAAATTCATTTTTAAATCTTCCTTCACACTCCCTATGATATCATAAATTATAAAATCAAATATAAAAAATCTACTATCTTATGTGATAAGTGTAATAAATTAGGGTACTCTTCAAAAGTGCATACCTTTTCATCTAAATCGATGTAGAACAAGCCTTTTTGGTAAAGGAAAGGGGTGTTTCATTCAAAGAACTAGAGAAAATAGAGGTATCATATATTTTTAACAAGGGGTTTCTAGTCTTAGAGAATAGGGAAGACAAATTTTTAGATAAGTCGGCATAAGAATTCTATGACAAAGTAGCACAAGAAAACGCTAGCCATTTGAATATTTTAGAACCACGAAAATCCAATTCAACACCTAGTCAAGAGCATTAATGTATTTTTGGTAGGGAATAAGATGTCACTATTTGTCATATTGATAATAAAATTTTAGAAAATCTAGAACTAGTCATTCCTTGGTCTCTTAATTAGTTTGACTTACTAGCATAGCTAGAAGATATGCAACTCTAGGTTAGTAATAATATCAACTCAAAAAAATTGGATATGTCAGATATGCTTAACTTCCTAATTGAATTTTCTCCTAAAAATTCTCAAGAGTAAGTAAAGGATTCACAATAGATTCCATCCACACCAAAGAATGATACCAAATCAAAGTTTACTTCTTCGATCACTAAGAGGAGGGGAATTAAAGGCCCTGCTTATATGATACCCCCCAAAGTTGGAAAATACTCTAAAAATATTATAGAGGAAGATATTATGATTGGACTTAAAAAAACCCTATCATTCAAGGGAGGTAACTCTTTAATTAATTGATCATGTTAATTTATTCATGGAACATCAGATGAATGCATAGTTATTCAAAGCAAAAAGGTTTTAGGGATCTTAGAAGGACATAAACCTATTATTTTAGCTATTTAAGAATCCAAGCTTGAGAATTTTTTTTATGAATCATAAGAATACTTATTGGAGTAAAGCTATAACTATATGTTTTAGCGCTTCATGAGCATTTATAGGTTTATCACTTTTTGGGAAACTAAATTATTGATAAGAGAAGTTATTCTCAAATATTAGCATCATGTAGTAGTAATCTTCATGGATGTGATAGATAGTAAACGATGGATCTTATCTAATATCTATGCACCTAACTCTACATTAACTCATATAAAACTTTGGTAAGATACTATAAAATTTAGGAATAATTGCAAAGGTTTTCTTTAGATCATGGCTAGAGATTTCAACTCTCCCTGACACCTAGGGGATAAAAAAAGAGGGAACCTAAAATTTTTAGATAGCATGGAGGATTTCTCATCCCTCATTTTGGATACAGGTTTGATAGATATGGAGTTAAGATGATCTAAATTCACATGGAGCGATAGGAGATTGGGAGATAAACTTATACAATGTAGGTTGGATAGAATTTTTGTTTCTATGGATTATTTAATGATCAAAGATATAAATTTAAAGGCCCCTCCTTGGATTGGTTTAAATCATAAGCCCCTTGAATTGAGTATTGTATATCAAGATAAAAAGGAAAATAGATATCCATTTATGATGGAACACATGTGGTTCTCACACCTAGACATTCATGATTGGATTTTAGGATGGTGATAACCAATTGTCAATGGGATAGCTATGTTCAAGCTAGCCAAAAAAATGAAAAGTGTGGAAATAAAAATAAAATATTGGAACAAACAAGTGTTTGACAATGTTATTTTACATAAAAAATCTTTAAAATTTAAAATCTCAAAGATTGGAGAAGAGATTGAAAATAATGGGTATAATATTGAAAAGCAGAACAAGGAAAGACAACTCTTATGTGAATACCATACCATTGCAACAAGGGAAGAAAATATTTGAAGACAAAAATCTAGAAATATTTGGCTAAGGAAGGGGATAGAGACACTCACTTTTTTCATATGTCTACATTAAAGAACATAAATCATAATTTCATTAACTAAATCATCAATAATGAAGGACATATCAAATCCAATTTAGACCACATTAATAAAAAAAGTGTAAAATTCTTTAAAAAATTGTTAAAAAATGATTTTAATAAAAATATAAGATTTGAGTAAGAATTACTACATGTGATCCCTGAATTAGTGAATCAGGCAGATAATGTAGCTCTTACAACTACCACTTCTAATGAAGATCTCATATTTTTTCTTTCTAAAATGAATTTTGACAAAGCCCATAGCTTGGATGGTTTCCCAATTATTTTTTCTAAAAAATTTGGGACATCATAGGGGACGATGTGGTTACAGCTATTAATGAATTATTTACTTTAGCTTAAATGTTGAAATAATTTAATCACACATTTTTAGTGTCAATACCTAAGAAGGAAAGGGCAATGATTTTTATTTATTTTCATCTTATCAATTTATGTAACTCCATTTATAAAAATCATCACAAATCTGATATCTCTAAGGTTTAATCCAATCATGGAAAATATTATTCACTCTCAACAAGGTATCTTTGTTCTTGATAGATAAATTCAAGATGGTGTTATTATAATTCATGAATCTATTCACTCTATGGATAAGAGTAATAGTGTTGTAATGATCTTAAAGTTGGATATGGATAAGGCATATGAAATATTATATTGGAGATTTTTAGATAGAGTTATGGCTCAATTTGGCTTTCAGGATAAATTTTAAAAAATCATCATATCTTGCATTTCCACATGTATGTATTCGGTGCTTGTTAATGGCATTGCCTAAGGTTTTTTCAAAAGTACCAAAGGAGTGAGACAAGAGGACCCCTTATCCCATTTTTTTTCATAATTATGGCCTAGTCTCTTAGTATATTCATATCTAAAGTAGTTGATTCAATTGAACTAAAAGGTTTTAGACCAGCTCGCTTTGTTGAGCCCATTTCTCATCAGCAATTTGTGAATGACACTATTCTTTTGGCCAAGAATTCTATTCAAGAATCTAGAGTTATAAAAAAATAATGTTTATTTATGATCATGATTCTAATCATAAAGTTAATTTTGATAAAAGATCAGTTTATTTTTTTAATACTCCTATTGCTAGAAAAACTAGAATTTCTCTTTTCCTATGCTACCAAATTAAAGTTTTACCTTCATCCTACCTTGGCATGCCTCTTTTCAGTAATCATCTCTCTTAATCTACATGGAATATATTAATTGAGAGACTTTAAAGGAGACTTGTAGGCTAAAAAGGTAAGCTTCTATCATAAGTAGACAAACTTTTGATTTTTAAGAGTGCCTTCTAAAGCCTCCCTGTGTATCTCTTTTCTCTTTTTATCCTTCCTAAAAGAATCAAAGATAATTTGATAAAAATTCAAATAAATTTCATTTGGTTTAGAATTGAAGATATAAATAGATTCCATATTGTTTCTTGGACAAAAGTACGTGCTCTCAAAAAATATGGTGGTCTTGGTCTGAGGAACTTTTAATTAATGAACAAAGTGCTTATTTAAAAAATTGTTTAGATATTTGTTAAAAAAAATACCACCTGGGATAAAATTCTAAGTTTCAAATACTTAGAGGGTCATGAACCATTGTGCATAATTGTTAAAGATCAATTTGTTATGGGTTCCCACTTATGGAATGTTTTGATTTTGAATAAAGATATTATTTTCATAGGTTCTAGATGGTAGATTGGGAATGGTTAGAAGGTGGATTTTTGGAAAGATACCTAGGTCATAGATCATCCCCTTAGTAAAACTAATTTTTGGTAGCACTTGCAAGAGGGTATTCAAAATAAGTATGGTCATTAGGTCCATGAATAATGGTAGGTGGTTGAAGGTGTAAAAATATAGAAAAATTTGAGTTTAGATAACAATAATTAGGAATACACTTTGAGGTTATCTAACTTGAACAATTTGTTGAGAAATTTCTATTTACCTCTCAGTAATAGAGAAGACTAGCTTATTTTGGAAGGAGTCTTTCCATGGTCATTACCAAGTAAAATTGGGTTACTCTCTTTTAGAACAAAATCTTGGTTTTAACTTTAAGTGGGAGATATTATGGGATAAATGTCTGATTCCCAAAACTAATTTTTTCCTTTGGGTAGCAATCCAAAACAAAATTCTAACCATGGACAATCTAAGAAAAAGAGGTTGCATTTTGATCAATAGATGTGTTACTTCTGAAAAAGATAATGAGTCTATCTTCCATCTACTTGTGGATTGCCCTTAATATTAGGGTATTTGGAGCTATATTATTCTTAAATTCAATGTTTTTTGGGTACATGTAGGTACAATGTTATAAGTATGGAAATCATGGGAGTGTTACTTTTAGAATACACTACTTAAGAAAGTTTAGAAGCTCTGTTTACCTCATATCATTTGGGGCATTTGGGAGAGCACAATAATAGGATTTTAGAGAAAATAAATGTATCAACAAAGTGTTATCCAAAAGGATATTTGAGTCCATCCTAGATAACTACAACATTAAGCCTAATAATAAAGGTAAAAACCTTCTCCAATATGAACAAATTCCAGCTCTTAATTGGTAAATTGATACTTCTAGTCTTGGTAAGACCAATCTTAAAGATGAGATTAGAAAAATAAATAAATGGAAACCCCCCCTTTGGGATGGTTAAATCTCAAATTTGATGGAGCTTCCAAAGGAAACATAGGCCCAACTAGTGGTAGTGGTATTCTAAGAGACCATTAGGGAAATTTTATGGTAGCATATGATGGAGGTATGGGTGTTAATTCCAATCATTGGGATGAATCCCTTACTGATCTATGGGGAATTAAATTATCTCAACAAAGGGGGGTGAAATTGATCATAATAGAAGGATATTATCTTAATATATTAAACTATCTATTTAGGAAAAATGCCATTAACTAGACTATTAAGCAAGTGATAGAGGAAGCAATCTCTATTCTATAATCTAAGCAACGAGTTATAATCCAGCACATATATCATGAATGAAATAGTATAGTGGATTGGTTTTCAAATATGGTTATTGCATCATTGTAATAGTTCACTTGGATATACTTTGGATATCTTTCTAGGGACATCATCCAAAGGATAAAGGGTGAAATTTTGTCTAATGTGCATATTATTTGAGGAAATGGGGGACTTCCCGAAGTCTAGGTAGAGGAAACATTGGGAAATTAGACTAACATATAGTTATAGTCCTTTATATTTATTTTCATCCTTTTTTGATCTCTTAGAGAAGCTTTTAGATCTGACTTCTTTCCTTCTAGTTTTATTTTTAATCATCAAAGGCAACATAAAGATAGCCCTAGAGTTTGTTGGTTATTCAACCTATTGGATTTGGGAAAGACTTATTCTTCCCTATTCTAGAGTCTCTATGATCACTATAGGGTTACCAAATAGGATTGAACCTAAATTGCCTAAATAAATCAAGAAGAATGAAATAACTAGGAGGCCTTGTAATTGGGGGTTTCACAAGGTTCATGGAAAAATTAAAGGGCATGACAGACATATTTCAACTATCATTGCTAATTCCTAGGAAGATAGAATAATCAACATTAATGGGGTCACTTTGGAAACCGTGGAGGATTTTATCACTCACATAACAAGCTTGGTAATAGAGGAAACAAAAATATTCAAATCTGTCATAGAATATAAAAGAGAAAAGGAGGTTTTTTTGGAGGAAAGAGAAACCATGGAGATCTGCATAATTGATTTGATCATGAATCTCTACCTAGACCATTTGGGTAAGTTACTTTTAATCTAATGAAATACATCACACTTGAATGTAGATATAATGTTGTTAGATGGTCTCTATTCATTTTTATAAACTATTTTAGGTATGTTATTCCATTGAGCCTCCCCTTCTACATTCTTCACTCACTATAAAATTCCATTTTGAAATACAAAAATGGAAAGTACCCTATTCCCAAGCATAAAGGGGTTATATTTTTAATCCATGAATACTTCAAGGGCATGAATCAACTGAATCTTGATATTTATCAACCTCAAAAGAAAATTGTTGAGGATACACCTATGGACATTATGAATATTAAGAAGGTTTAGATCAAATACCCTATCAATGTTCACAAAAATACCAAGGAAAAATCTTCTAAGAGCCTAGATTCTAAAGAGACTAAAGGTCTAGAGGTTAAATCCACTAAGATTCAAGATAATATCAAAAACATCTGAGGAGTGTGGCCATGACTCCTAATGTGCACGTGAATTCATTAGGCAAGAAGGAAAAAATAGGTCAGATTGTGAGTGAATCTATATTAGTTGAAGAAGATAGGGTTGGGTCTGAAGATACTAATCAATAAGAGGATCTAGATAGAATTAGTAAGACCTCTCAGCCTAAGCTCCCTAAAGATATACAAATAAAGACTAGACATGATGCTAAGAATAAAGGTAATTTTTTTTCTAATAAGTAACATCAAGACTTAAATGAGAATTTTAATAGTTTAGTTAGTTATTTTAAATCAAAAGAAAATGCTAACAAGATTATCTAAGAACTAAACCTTCAAAAGTCCATCATTCATTAGTTTACGAGGGAGTTAACTAATCTCAAAGGGAAATTTAAGTTTTTATATTAGGAGAATGATAGGTCAAATCAAATAAATATAGTGAAGGAGGATAAACAATAGATGTAGAGTCTTCAATTTAGAGTCAACATTCTAGAGAATAAGAATGAGAAGCTCAAACATAATATTAGTTTCTTGGTGAATTATAGTAAGGCTATCATGAATGAGGGGATTAAAAATGTTGAGAAACTTAGAGCTCACCTAGGAGAGTTATTTGACACAAAGGCCATTGGCAAAGGAAAAGGCAAGCAAGTTTAGTGTAGTGGTTACCAAAAAGATCTAAACAAAGACAAGATGCTATTACAAATTGATTCTAATCTCAAAATGATGAAAATTTATTGGGTGGATGTCTTAGGAAACAATGACTTGGATTAGGAGTCTGGTTCTTATTATGTTGTTTTTTTGATGCATCTCTACTATTTCTAGGCTATGTTTTGGCTATTTATAGCCCTATTTTTATCTCTATCTTTCCTTTGGTCTTTGGTATACCTTTTTTTCCTTTTTGTTCATACTTATCCTATGGTTTGGGAACCCTAGTTCAAAAAATACCCCCTTTACCTTAATAAAAAAATATTCTATAAAGTATGAGCATGATCAAGTCATG
Source organism: Torreya grandis (assembly GCA_037957365.1). Classification (NCBI taxonomy): domain Eukaryota; kingdom Viridiplantae; phylum Streptophyta; class Pinopsida; order Cupressales; family Taxaceae; genus Torreya; species Torreya grandis. The sequence goes on along the minus strand of JARHVA010001928.1, from coordinate 143,168 downwards.
TATAACATTATACTATGATAAATGGATAAATGTATAAATATATAACTTGATAAGTGTATGGTGATTCCCTTAGTGTAGGCATGCCCTTGATGTGGAAAGGTTACTCTAGGAGTAAATAAGGCCATGCATATGTATACATATTTATTATATGTAACCTATATGTCTTATATCCCACTTATTTATACTATGAAAAATATGTGCATAAAAAATAGATATGTAATGCACCATGTATATGATAAATAACATTAATCAATCTATGTGTACCATTAAAGTGTGTCATGAATAGGTTCTAGTTTTTTATTTTTAATGAATACTTATTTTTTGTATTTTTTTTAAATTTTTATATTTTTAAATGTTTTAATTGAATTATGTTTACATTTAGACCTGTGTAAGTGAATAATATTCATAGGGTTATTCACAATTTTTCCTTCAATGAAAGCTAAATGATAAAACCATGTGCTAATATTTTATGTAATAACAAATGGTCCTAGTTAATTTGGATTGAAGCCTTTGCATTATTTATTTTCATTACTATTATTTTGATTTTATTTTATTACCAAGTCACTAATTTCAAATTATTGAGCTCTCTTATATTATTTCTTGATGTGATTATGATAAAATCATAGATGTTATAGAGCATGGATTCATGTTTCACCCAACATTCATAACTATTGTAGATTGTTTTTGTGATATTCATTTTCTTTGATGATATATTTAAGATAAACATTAAATTATGGTATTTACATATTTAAAATCAATATAAATTTAGTACCATATATGAGGGAATAAGGAGTAACTATGTGAATGCTTGTGCAATAGGTATATAAAGCATAAATAATTTGATTATGCCAATCTTTGCCATGCTTTACAACTATTTTTATTAAGATATTAATAATTATTTTATTTTTTACCTTTAATTTACTATTTCCTTATTGATAATAAGGGGTGGAAAAAGTATGACTAGTTTTATATATAACAAAAAAATTCTAAACTATCTTATTCTTGAAGGATGATCCATTATATGTAATGATGACCAAGGGAAGCCCAAATTATGAGATGATATTAGTAATTATAAAATGTCATAGGTATTATCCCTAATGGATTATAAAGGTATTACTTCATCCTATTTAAAAAATATTTAGTGGTTGTGATGATGAAATTGTGACCTTATGATGATAATAGGCTTATCTTACCTACCAAATCAAATCCCCAAATGGAAAAGGGCCAAGGTGATATAATAGGTTGTAACTCTTGTGAAGATGCATGGAATAAATTACAATGTCACTAAAATTCCCATATATTTTTTAATGTTTTTGACATTATTGTTTCATTTTATGTCAATATTAACCCATTCATAATAAATAATATGATATAGTTTTTTTTACTAAAATGGCCACTAAATTCATTGTCATATACTTATTATAAAACTAATTTGGCCTCATCTCATCTAAGGCATCGAAGTAGTTGATCACCAAATTATTATTTAAATAGAATTAATTTGATGATGACATACTAAATTAAATCCCTTTATAATTTATGATTGTAATTATATCGAAATTATCCATACCAATCACTTTGTATAGAAAATTATAAATATCAATGTACCATTTTGAATTATAAGCACTTCATGTAACAATGAATACTACTAAGTTTTCCAAATCCTCATATGTAAAGGGAAGTTGTTGTAAATTTTTTTTGGTTAATATGCCCTGATAATGGGTAATATTTTTAGGAAAAAAATAAGGTGTACTAGCTGTAGTGTCCACATGATAATTATTGTTGTGAGGTATGCTTTCAACTTTAAACTAAAAAAATATGTTATTAAACTTTGTACCATATATTTAAATGGGATTAAAATTTATTAATTTGATAAACATATATAAATTAGTTTACTTGAAGTTGACAATAACCATAAATTTTAAGATATTTTATTTATAATGTGCAAGCAACACATAACCCTAAAATTAATGCCTCATATTCTACTATTTTATTTGTGTATGAGAATCCTAAGTAGAATTACAATGACACAATCTACCTTTGAGGAGTGAATAAAACTATTTTATCCCTGATGTTTAAGGTAAATTTAAATCCATTAAATTAAATAGTTCAAGTATCATCTTCAGTGTGGTGTACAATAAAATCATCTAAAAAATTATCATTGATAAATGGTGTGTCAAGTAGAAGTGATTTTGCTAATTGGTACACAATCATTTGTCCTTTTATACATTTTTGAGATATGAAATTTAAGTCAAAATTCATAAGTAACAATAAGCTCTCTTGACTTATTGATGTTATAGTTTAGACAATACCTTTGGATTTTTTCTCTTTGAAATATCATCTCAATGAAATACTTATGATATAGAATAAAGGGGATATACTTGTTGGAACCATAAGGCAACAATGAAGCTATGCCTTGGAAAAAATAGAAATATTAAAAGAAGAGTTGAAAATATGTAAACATGAGTCATATTAAGAGATTAAGGGAATGGATTATATTTAATAAATGAATAATATGGTATTCAAGGCATGTGAAAGGGAAACTGATCTTTATTCCTATCAACCTCCTCCTAGAGTTTGCTCATTGATTTTTAGAGAAAATTGAATCAAGATGAAGTTGTGAAAGATTGCATCCTTCCAAAATTTTAGGTAAGTATACCTAGGTAGTTTTTTGAGGTATTTAAACTAAAAAAATATGTCATTAAACTTTGTACCATATATTTGAATGGGATTAACATTTATTCCTTTGATACACATAAATAAATTGGTTTACTAAAAATTAGCATTAACCATAAAATTTAATATATTTTATTTATAATGTGAAAGAAACACATAACCCTAAAATTAATTCCTCATATTATTCTATGTTATTTGTGTATGAGAATCCTAAGTAGAATTCCAATGACATGGTCTACCTCTGAGGAGTGAATAGAATTATTCTAGCCCCAATATTTAAGGTAAATTTAGATCCATTAAATTAAATAGTTTAAGAATCATATTCAATGTAATGTATAATAAAATCATCTAAAAAATTATCATTGATAAATGGTGTGCCAAGTTGAAGTTCTTTTGCTAATTAGTCTACAATCATTTGTCCTTTTATACATTTTTGAGATATAAATTATACGTCAAAATCCATAAGTAACATTAATACCCCTTGGCTTATTGATGTGATAGTTATGGGAAAACCTTTGGATTTTTTATGTTTGGAATATCATCTCAATGAAATGCATATGCTATATAAGGAAGGGGATATATTGGTTGGAACCATAAGGCAACAATGAAGCTATGCCTTGGAAAAATAGAAATATTAAAGGAAAAGTTGAAAATATGTAAACATGAGTCATATTAAGAGATTAATGGAAAGTATTCTATTGAATATATGAATAATATGGTCTTCAGGGTATGTGAAAGAGAAACACAACTTTGTTCCTATCGACCTCCTCCTAGAGTTTACTCATTGATTTTTAGATAAAATTGACTTAAGATGTAGTTGTGAAAGATTGCATCCTTACAAAATTTTGAGGTAAGTAGACCTAGGTAGTTTTGTGAAGCATTTTTTTTCTTATATATAACAAGATAAAAATATATTATGTGAGGTATATGTGCATAACCTTTCCTTCCTCTTGAACTAAATTGGAATCCCAACCCCTTTGTTACAGATATTGTGTTGAGAGCTTTTATTTACTATTTAAAAAATGAAATTGGGAAAGGTAAGGAATGGGAATATTATAGGTCTTTAGAATATTATTTTACCCTATGGTTTAGTGATCAATACCCAACTCCCTTAGATATTTTGAGAGACTATGTTAATTTAGTTAAAAATGACTAGATAAGGTGAGAAGTTTTTAGTATGAAGATGGAGCTTGTCGTTGCAGGGGAAAAATTAATTATTGATTTGGGTCTAGATTCTTATAAAACATAATGTTAGATGAAAAAATATCCAAAAATAATTGAGAGTTAAGGATCCCTCTTTTCCACATACCTTGAGAGAGGTCAAAAGAAGGGCCAACCTTGATCTAACCATCATTTCATTAATTTTGGACATATTCCTAAGAATATGGACTTATAGTATTTATATTTCTAGTTTTATAGTTTTTAAAAATAAATTTATATATTAATATTATTGGTTTCTAATGAGTGAGATATCATATTATAATATTTATATTATTGGTTTAACTAGTGTGATATTGGATATATATATTTATATATATAAGATTTCAACTAGTTTGGAATTAGGTTTCAATTATATCATAATTAGTTTTTCAAATTTAAATTCATATTTAGGGGAAATGGAACAATTTTTGAGTGTGGTATAATAATTTAAATGGGTCTTATATTCTTATCTTGTGTAGAATGGGTAGCTTTCAATTGTAAACAAGATAAAATTATCATAAATTATAAATCCAATATTCTTATCTTGTGTAGAATAATACTAATCTATGATCAAGACTCCAATATTATTATCTTGTATATAAAAGGACACATACATGGTTTGAACATTTCACATTCTCAAAAATATAGGAATAATATGAGAAATAGAGTCCAATATTATTATCTTGTGTAGAATGGGTACATGCTCAATATGAACAAGATAGGAATAATATGAGAAATAGAGGCCTATATTCTTAATAGTAATATTGTATAATTAATACAATTAATATATAATATTTAAATGTTTTATCTAATATATATTTATTTACTATGTAGAGAATCCAAGGATGTGAAGGAAAAATAAAGTGAAGATAGAGGTTTAATGGATATGTGGATTGCAAATAAAGTTATTTAAAAATTTATAGACCCAAACCTAAACTTGAAATAAATTCATTTTAGTTAAACACTTCACAACCCTCTCCTTCTTACATCACCATATTTTGTTGTGTTCTTAAAACACACATCAACAAGTGTGAACCTTGAAACTTATGACATACCTCTACTGGTGCACCTCCCATGAACTTAAGTAAAATAATGTTAGTAACTATAGTTTGAAAAATATTTTGATTACATAATTAAAAATTAATTAAAATATATTCTTAGCTTAACAATTATGATTTTTTTTTTGAAATAAATAATAATCTTTCACATGTATGATAAGCTACATTAATAATTTATTAAACAATATTGTTACATTATTAAGGTCTTAACGTACGTATTCCACATATATGGCAAATAATTAAATGAAATAAATATTAATATTCAATTCAAATTAAATAATATTAAAAATATAAGGTCAATTTATTGGGATGTGATTTGGAATATAATTTAAAAAAATCCAAAATATCTTAGGGCAAGATGATATCACATATTAATCTATTATCTTACATTGTTTCACCTTAGCATTCATTACCCTATTGAAGTAGTGCAAGGTATAATTCATTGGACTCATGTAATTTTTTAAGTATCTTAATTTATCCTCTTTTATAAATATTTGTGATCATTCCCAAATGATGCTGTCCACATAAATGTATTATTTGATTTCTTCTAATTTGATCCATGTTTTATTATGCATAAAAAAATCTTGATATAATGCTTCACCTTATTTTATCCATGAGGGTATAAAATATTGAATCTTCACATTTTAGCCACATTTTCACTTTTGGTTTAAGGTACATATCCCCATCTACCATTACCATCCATATATTTTAATTTTAATTTTCTATTCATACTATAAACATCTATCTCACATACACATCCATAAATGGATTGAATGGTTGTTTAGATATTCCACAACAAGGCCCAACATAAATATCATTATTACTTGGGATATGTTGATTAGTGTAGTCTTCTGTATGAAAATGTGTGGATCTAGTTATTTGGTCATATATGTCATTGTATTGTATTATTTGTGGAAAAAAAAACATATAACATATTGATAAAATTTACAAACAATCTATCCACAACACACACCATTTTTCCAATACGTTACCTTTAGAAACCAATATTCTCTACCTTCACATGTTGAAAATTTCCCATAATATTCAATATATTATTTTATTTCCTTTTTATATCTTACATTTCTTTGAGTTATTTTAAATATGACATAGGAAGTTTACCTTCTCAAAATTTTGGTTGACCATTATCCTTTGTAAACTAGATTGGGATTGAATGAGACTATTGCAAATCATTTATTGTTTTTTATATTCCATCATTGGTATGTTAGACACAAAATGGAAAATGAACATGTTAGGCTTGATAACATCCACTATCATGTGTTTTTCATCCAAAAAGTGTGGCTCTAAGAAGGCCTTTAAGTCATACACTTCCTCAATAATTTAAGGAGTGAATGTAATTGAATCCTCTTGGTATTTTACATAAGTGCATTGACATAAAATATGAAGCTTTGGTTATAGATGTTTATGTTGTTCAAGTTAAATTCAATTAAAACTAATATGGCATAGGGGTTATTATTGGTTATATTAGTCATCTTATACATTTATAAAATAAAATAAGTAGTGTGCTCATTTATAGTAATTAGTATATAGTGTTTGCTACTCTAACTTTTTATTTATTTATATAAACATAATAGAAACAACTATTATAGTTTCCGTATATCTCTCTATTCTATATTGCCTTACTTTTTAATCTATTTCCACTCTTTTATAAGCTATTATAATTATTAATATAATCTATTGCCTCTTAACTCAATTATTATACCATATTAAAATGCTATGGTATAAATACCAACTAGATACCTTTATAACTCAATAGTCATGTCTATGTGAAACATGCCTATTCTTTAAGAAATTTGTCCTATGTTACTAAAATGATCCAATATTAAACACATTTCTTAGGTTGGTAGAAGTCTTTATCTAGTCAGCTTGGATATGTATTCTACTACTATGGTAAATTTAGAGATTATACAATAATCCTATTTTGGCCCTTAATTGAATAATCCTTCCAAAATTTACCCAAATTTTATTCCTTTATCTCATACTTGAGATAACTTCTGAAGATATTAACAAGTATCAAAAAAATCCATCTAATTTAACATAAAAAAATTACTTATCAAAATTTTGGTTCATGATGTAGATTTACCCTCCTTAGGTATACACTTTTCATACTTGCTCATCATTTCTTTAAAAAAAGTTTCCTAGTTCAGAATTATTGCTTGGGACTATACAATCTTATGTTCTATCATCATATTTTCTTTGGACGCCATTACTATTTATTTTGGGTATAGGAAATTCTCTAGTATCTTTAGATGTGATCCATGACCCTTGATCTGAATTTAAATTTTCTCCATTTGAGTATTCAACAAAGTCCCATAGTCTTTAATGTCATCATAATTAAGTATGCACTGATATTGTTTCTCTTTATACTATTCATATAAACTTATCCATTTGGCCCATTTTATCTTAAAGGGATTTTTTTGAGTACTAAAACTAGTATAATTAATACTTAGTTGTCTATTTATCTCATATAATTATTTATTTTTATCTTGGGTCTATAAGGGTCAAATAATTGAATAGGAAAAATAGGTATCAGCATCTCCCATTACTTTATGCAATTTATCCACTTGCTCCTTGTACTCTATTATTCTAACCTAATTTTCCCCTAATAGTGGATCCAAAATTTATTCCTCATATTATGCTATAGATTCTATTTTGATTAGACTCATATTATGTTATTGATGAAATTATCCATAATTTCCTCCAATTATTTCTCTATTGGCCATGTTGTGTTTGGATCATACTAAGGTCTAACAGTGGTTAAGGTAGTTAAACACTTTTTAATGCCTTCATTTAAGTTTACACACCATGTCATCTAGTCTACCGTATAAATATAGATAAGAGTCTCTCTAAATATTTATTTTTATATTAGGTTAATTTTTATAGGGCTATTGCAATCTACCCTCTTGTAGTAGGTTGAAGGAAACTAGGTGGTACCATGATTATATATGTTAACTATTTATGTCATGTCAAATCCAATTTTATCTATTTAAGGGGATCCATGGGACTAGATACACTACTTTCAACCAATCCTACTACTCCTATGACACTTTGTAGTGATATTTTATTGGTATCCCTTGTTTCCATAGAGCTTGTAGAAGGGTTATTAGCCTCTTTTCCCTTCTTTCCCTTTTCTTTATGTTTTAATTTTTCTTTTTCTTTCTTCTTTTTTTCTCTCCACCTCCTCTTCATTTATCTTCTTCCCCTCCATTTTTATTTTCTCCTCCTGTTTATTTCCCAACTCTTCCTCTATTTCTACTTTCTCTTCTTATTTATTTATTTATTTATTTTTTCCTCATCTATTTTTATTTTTTCTTGTTTCTTTTTCTCTTCCTCCTATTTATTTTCTGCCTGTTTCATTTTTTCCTTCTCTTATATTTTATTTCTCTCCTCCTCCTCTACTCTCTCTTTTAATCCACCTTCTATTTTTATTTATTTTTACTCCTCTAATTCCTTTTTTCTTCCTCTAATTGTCTTTTCTGCTTCCTTTTTCTACCTTTTCACTTTTATAGAATCTATCTGGCCTATTAAGTAACTATCTCTATAATATATTGTATTCTTTTTTCTACATTCTAGTTATTTAGTTCAATCATATTTTATGTTTCAACTTCTACTATTTATTTTAATATTTGGATTTGTTTTTACTTCTCTAATGTATTTGATATTAAGTCTATTTTTGGTTTGGTCTTCAATTCTATTTGTTGGATTTATCTCTATCTTTTTGTATTTATAGGAGACATATATGATTCCCCCACTACATTTTTTAGTGCCTCTTCTTAGTATTTTTCTACTGTCATATGAGCTTATTTGATTTTATCTTTTATTTTTAATATAATCTCCCATAACTAGGTAGGGAGTCCTAATAATATATCATCTAGAGTAAATGGGCTGAGCTCTATATAATATAGATTTTCTCTAAATATTTTGTGTTGGCCATCCACATTTGCATATTTATACATGGTTCATAAGCCAAGTATATCTCCTTTATTTATGCACATCCCTATTAGTGTGTTCATATCAATAACTAATACTAAGGTATCCCTTTCTTCACTTGTCTATATTTCTTCTTATTCCCTTTCTTTTGGTGATTTTATTTCTAAATATGTCACAAGTGTTTCTTTCAATCCTATTTTTTAACCATTTTTTATTTTTATTACCTTTATGTGTAATCTATGGTGAACAAATTAATTTTCTCTTTTCTCCACTTATTTGTAATAATGTTTGTCTTACTTCCAAAGATGATGTAGGAGACATTTCCCATTCTTCTTTTGTGTGATTTTTTTTTAATACTTTGTAGAGGTCATCTCCTCCATCTTAGGTAAATTTTAGCTAAAATAATATAGGGTATTTCATTTGGATACAATTTATTTTTTCTCTAATATCTTATTAGTAGTGGAGTATTTGACTATGAATGTTGTAGTCTCTTCCTCTTGTTCATGAGTTAGTGGTTATAAACCTAGAGTTTATTTTTACAACCAAGATGATATGTTTATTATGAGACTTCTTTATGTTTGTGATGTCTCATGTAGTTGAATTGTAACTAGTATGTCTGTTTCTAGGGTTACACCTTCTATAATAGGTTGAGAAGAATCCCCTACTTCGCTCATGAATTTCACTATTCTACGATCCTATGGTAACTCTCTAGCTTTAACAATTACTACCTCAAAATGATCATCAATAACATAATATGGAAGGGGTGGAAGTGGTGTGGCTTTCCTAGAGAAGGGTTATATGTATATACTACAATTATCCATAATACATTTTACTTTTATGAAATATGTTTGGATTATCCCTAAGGGGATTCCTGTATCTCCTTGCTACCATGTTTCTAATTTTTTATCTCATGTAATAAAGTGTCCTACCTCCTCTTCTACTATTAGAATTGATTCTAATGTAGTTTTTATTTATGATTATATATAGTTATTAGGTTCCCATTGAGCTTACCTTTGATGGTCTAAAATATTTTGCATGAGATACATGGATAAAATTAGTAAGAGAGAGCCATAACCAAAATCATGTGTACCTTACTTGATTTTGTGGAGGTTTTACTGATATTGTTTATAGAATATGGTAGTAAAATCATACTACATCCTAATGGTAAGCATATCATAGGAAAATTATACACTCTTCATAGTATTTAAATTTTATCTATTTGTATAATATACCTTCCATGTAATTGATTTTGTGGCATATCATACTTTAGGGTCTCTGATCTTCTAAATGGAAAGAGCTTTTAAATTAAAAATTGTGCCAATGAGTTTGGCCACTAATTTCATACTGAATTTTTTCTTAGCACTATATTTGTGAATTTTAGCCATTGATATATCAACCTAGTCACTATATGGATGATTTATAGTGTAATATGGTAGGGTCAATATAAATATAGGATGTATTCATGTGATCAACTAAGTAGTACCTTCATGGTACTCACTATAAATATGCAATAAGGAAATTGGATCCAAACATATAATTTCATTCTTGGGAGGATGCCATACTATGCCATATATTCTAATTATTGTGTTTGTGAATTCTACCACATCATCACCCTTATCTTAGGTTCATAACTCTATGGTCAATATTTAATAAGTGTGAATGAATATACTTATTTGTATCTTCAGAATGCATTACTAAGGATGGAACATTGGAAAGTGCACCATGTGGATCTATATTTTCTAATTTCACTAATTGTTTCTTATATTTTGGTTGTTAATTTTCTCTACACTTATAGCTTGTCACACCCCTATCTCTTACTTTTGTGTTTGGAAGAAAGATTACAGAGAGTATTTTAATTTGTCTGAAATCTAAGAAAAGTGTCATTATTAGAGGATTGTGTAATTTATTTTTTAATTGAAACATTTATTTTATAATGCTCATAATCTAACCATTAATCATGGGGTTTTAGTGGTGTATTTATTGTCATTTATTACCTTTTTCCATTTTTACCTACTTCATCTAATTTATTTATTTATTATATTTATTTTCATTCCTATATTTACTTTCAACCTTATCTTTATTACATCATCATATTTATTTTCATTCTTGCATTTACTTTCAACCTTATCTTTATTACATCATCATATTTTCATCTTAATTTTTATCGTAGTTCTAACCAAACACCCATTTATATTTTTAGTTGTGTTCTATATTTCAACTAATCTACAATATATATGTTTATGCAGAGACAAATGTAGCTATGTTATTTCATTCAAATCTTATTTTATTTACCACTATTTTGAGATCATTTCCATAAAAAAATTAAACTACTATATATGTTCACATATATTATTATTTGTACATTAATTTCCTTGAGATTTCAGATTTTTCATACTCTTTTTCTAAATTTTTTGTTTACATATCTATTTTTTCAAAACTATTTTTATGTTTTCTATCATTTTTTTTCCATTTTTTTCCATCACCCCTTCTCTATATTCTATTCATTCTATACTTCCTATTGTGGAGAGGGATGGGGGGAGAGGGGAAGGTCGGGGTAGGAGGGGGACTATAAAAAATCAATAATAAACACTTATATGTTTAGATAAGATACCATATTATCTTCACATGACTCACTTGTTTGGAAGGATAATGTCACCCCTTCCCTATTTATTAGTCTTCCTATTCTCCTACTGGGTAATACAATTAACAACTAGTACTTAGACATTTGGCATAAGGTACCATAACACCCTCACTTGAATCATATAATAAGGAGGACAATGTCACCCATTAAGACCAATTTCTATTTTTTACCATAGTTATCTACAGTGTATAGTTTCATTGTGCTCCATTGACAAACCCTTCTCTTAACATGCCTACAAGTGTTTTTAAATTTTGTTTCTCTAGATTTTAATATGTATTCAACTATATATGGTACCAAGCATCTTATATTTAGACTATATATATTTTAATATTTTTTTTCCATAGAGTAATACCCTATCTTCGATTTTAATTATTTGATCTTAATATGTTTTTCATGCCATGTTTTTTGGTATCTTTTTTCTTGAATTTGATTGTAAGCCACTAAGAATATTTTATCATCAAGTTTCTATAACTATATTGATTTATATTGAAGGGAATAATTATCATTTAATCTAATTTTTATTACCATTATCAAACTTAGCAGTATATAATACCTTGGTACTACTGATTCCAAACCATATACTAGTTGAAAAGGGTAGTATTTAGTTAATCTTTTATACATGATGCGGTAAGCCCACAATACAAATAATATTTTAGTGTCCCAATCTTCAATATATGTATTACATACATTTTTTAATACCTTATCCAATACCTTGTTAAATTCCTTAATAGTCATTTTTATTTGAGGGTGATAGGGAGAACTCCTGTTATGCTAGATCATAAAGTGTTTATGTATTTCCAAAATTGTATTTTTGACATCAAAATCACTTGTTATACTTAATGGACAAAAAAATCATATAATTATTTTTAATATAATAACTTTGAGATATTCTTAGCCATGTAATACTTCATCAATAATGATTCTTCCCATACTATCAAATAATCTATTCTGGTAATAATAAATCTAACATTACTTTTCCATGCCAAAGGTTTACTAGGACCAATGAAATCAATGACCTCTTTTTTAAATGGGGCTCATGCTAATACTAGACTAAGTGACCTTTTTTTATCTTGCATTATGTTTTTTCACTCTTTGGCATATGTCACAATTTGTAGCATATTTATGTTCATCCTTAAATAGTATTGGCCATCATAAGCATGCAAGCATTATATTCTTACCCATACTTTCTCTTGAGTTATGTCCTCCTTATTGAGCATGATACCAATATGGAAACTTGAGTATTAATATTATATTTAGTATTTTTTTGTGTTTTATTAGCTTATCAAGGTTTTAATTGAGTTATGTTCAATATTAATTGTTTGGTCAGTTTTAGACACTTTTTGGGAACTTCCTAAAAAATATCTAGAATTGCCAGTTAGAGTCTAGTTCATCGAATATCTATTTAAATAAAATTAAAGTTATTTTAGTCAAACTTTTTATATTTATATTTTTAGAGTTTTTTTTTATATTTATATTTTTAGACTTTCATTTTTCTAGTATGCATGTTTGCTTAAGTGATGAAGAGAATTCTTACATGATGTCCATATCTTATCAGTGAGTTAAAATTATTATCATAGAGTATATTTTTAGAAGTATATTTATAGTTTAATTATTGTTTAAGGTATTAATTTATATTTCACTTTATATTTTTATAAACATAACTTATCATGCAAGTTATCTTATAATTGGTTAATTTTAGCCTTGTTTGTTAATAAAAGATGGTGAAAAAGTGAGATACCATAATTCATTTTGTAAATTTGTTTTGAATATTATTATGCTTGATTTTTTATTATAGGTATTCAAAAATAAAAACTATAAATATTTAGTATCTTAATTTGAAGTTATCTAGTGTATATTTTATCATCTATCACACTTACGACACCACTAGATTAACAACTAGTAATTCTAAGATAAATTAGATGAAATATAGGTTAAATTTTAGATTAATTCAAAGCTTATTTTCATTCCCTTCATACACTATAAACATTAATTTGATATCAAAAACTCATTAAATAAATATTCAAAAGAGTTTCAAGCCATCATTTGTAAAAATAATGGCTTCAATGAATTTTGATTTCATGAATATTCCTGTCTTCAAATGTGACAACTTTGAATATTGGAGATATTAGTTGAAAATAATTATTTTATGAAAATGAGTTTAGAAGAATATTATATATAGGTAAATTCCACCCTAATATTGGAAAACCTTGACACAAGATCAAAAAATAACAAAAAGAGATTAAGAAAATGTGGATACACAAACTTTATTTTATTTTCAGAGTGCCATAGACACAAACATCAATCCAAGAATTTTAGGATGCAAGATTGCCCATGAGGAATGAATTACCATTAATATAAGAGAAATATAAATCTAAACTCTTAAAATGAATTTTAAATTTTTTTGAATGTCAGATAATGAGGGAGTTGGAGAATGTTGCATAAAGAATGACTTCATGCATAAAATGATGGTTTTATGGAAAAACTATAAAAGTTAGTGTTTTTTTTAAAGATATTTATCTCAAATATGGTTTCATATTATGATCAATATTTAGGTGTGTAAGGAAATGGAAACTATAAGTATTGATGATTTGGTTAGTTCTCTCTTATTCTATGAGGATAAGAAGAGACTATACACATGAGATCAAGAACAAGCACTTGAAACCAAGACAAAGGTTTTAAAGTTCAAAAACAAAAATAAAATTAAGAACTAAGAGAGTTAAAAAAAATCAAATTAAAAGGGAAAAGATAAATATAAATTCATAGTTAAGAGTAATAAATAATTTATTTGTTATCACTAAATTTTTTTGGGACACATGATAAAAAATTGCAGGATGTTAGCAACTAAGAATCAAACTAATCAAAAGAATGTAAAGAAATATTTTTATGCTGAACAAAGTGGATTTTAAGATGTATAAGGTTACTATATAAAATAAAATATTGGAATATAATAAGAAAATAATTGGTGGTTTCTTGATTCATATTTCTCAAATTAAATGACAAGTCATAAAGATGGTTTCAATAAGTTAGATGACTCCTTCAAAACCCAAGTGTAATTGGGAGACAAAAATTATATCCATGTTAAATGAAAGAGAAACATGAAAATAAACATAGGTAAAGGTAATGGTGAGCTAAAATTTTTTTTTTTCCAAATATGGATCCTAAAAGTATTGATCATAATTTCATAGGTCATAATGATGAAAGTAAAACATACAAGTTTTATAATCCTACTAGTAAATCCACAATTGTTTCTAGGAATTGTATTTTTTTTAAAAATGAGATGTATGGTGATTATAATAATATATATAAAGAGGTAATAAGTGAATGGGGTTAGCCTATTTTTTTTTATGGCTTACAAATTGATACACATGTTTCTATTTCAATATGAAATAATACCAATGTAGACATCATTTTTATCACTACTGTGTCAAAATTATAAAATGAAATGACTTCTTTCAATTATACAAAAATTGGTTTGAATTCATATGTTCATCTAACATACATGTTTAAATTCATATTTAGGTATTTATAGGTGGGACAATTCACCATATTATATTTGTTCAATTATCATTCTAGTCATTTTCTCTGGTCAATTCTTCTACTTTGATCAATTCACTAATTTGCCTTCACCGATTAATTAATACAATCAATTACCCTTTTATAAATTATTATTATAATAAAATTTACCAAATTATATTAATTAAATTGATATTTAATTAATTGAATTAATCATTCTTATAATTATAATTATATGAAAATAGAATTATAAATTTCTTTCAATTATTAATTCCTCCTTTTCTTTCTAAAAGACATCTTCATTTAAGAAAGAATTTTGAGATCCTATAAAATATTATTTTGTGAAATAATCTAATTACTAAATGAATTAATATGAAATATTATTCTCCACCCTTAATATTGGATATAAGATGAAGGGACCATAATGAATCTTGTGAGATATTTTATGGAATATTCTCAACCCTTCATGTTGGAAATAAGATGAAGGGCCTACATTTGTTATCCATGTATTTTATTGGGAATGATTATCCCCCCTTCATCTTGGAAACAAGATGAAGGGCACATAATGACTCTCATAAAGATATTATGAGGATAATCCTCCACCCTTCATCTTGGAAACAAGATGAAAGTCTTATATTAATCCTCTTTTGATATTTTTAAGGGCTATCCTCCACCCTTAATCTTGGAAACAATATGCGAGGCTTATATTAATCCTCCTTTCATATTTTCAAGGGACATCCTCCACCCTTCATCTTGATTAATATGAAGGTATCACATCAATGACCTATGCATTAATCCATGTGCACTTTTGAGGACTCTTTTACAACCTTTCATATTGATTTTAAGATGAAGGGACCTCAATTATCCTAGATCATTATAAATAGATCTAATTACATTACAATTATCATGATAAACATATACAATGAAGTGTTGGCCATTTATAGAATCCCCTTATACATCACCTCTTCAAATTCATTACCAAATTTAACTAGTCTATAGCTTTAATAGATATGTCTCAACATAATTGGCATTTACAAATACTATTTGATATTACATCTAAGCCACATCTTATGTACATATATTTCTAATAGAGGTTTGAATGTTTCTAATTTGAATGTTATGCATTATTGACCAATATTTGTATGCTCATGAGGTCTTAGGCTCTAAAGTATATTTAATTTATTTTATATTTTTAATTTACTAAAACTAACTCGGTGAAAATATAGCTAAGCGAGATTCTCAATGACACATGTGGCACGCTTGGTGGGTGATCTTGTCCATAGGTTAATATTATCTTCCATTCTATCTTATTTCTCACTTTTTCAAGAGCCCATTAATGCTATTTATTCTTGCATGCTCTATCAAAGTGCATCACACCTAATTCAAATCATTAAAATCACATTATTTATTTTTTATTCAATCTCATGCACCTTTGGTTAGGAATGACAAAATTATAGCATCCATTATTGATTCATCTAATTTTTCATTCACATTTTTTGAATTTTCATTCTTTGATAATCATTTGTTTAGTCTACATATCACAATACCTTGTCAAATAAGGGTAAATATACACACTCCATTTTTTTTATCACTTCTATGTCAAAATTACAAAATGGAATGAATTCCTGCAATTACCCACAAACTATTCTTAATTCATCTATACATATAACATATGATTTAAAATTCACCTTAGAGCATCTTTAGGTGGGATAATTCAATATATTAAATATGTTACATTATCATTTTGGTCATTTTATCTAGTCAATTTTTCTAATCTAATCAATTCACTAATTCCCCTTCACTAATCAATTAATACAATTGATTACCCTTATATAAATCATTATTTTAATCAAATTCCCCACATTATATTAATTAAATTAATCATTCTTATAATCATAATCCCATGTAAATAGAATTATAATTTCATTTCAATTATTAATTCCTCCTTTTCCTTCCAAAAGACATCTTAATTCAAGAAAGAATATTGAGATCCTATAGAATATTATTTTGTGAGCCAAGATAATTAATAAATGAATTAATATACAAGATTATTCTCCACAATTCATCTTGGATACAATATAAAGGGCCCATGATGAATCTTTTGAGATATTTTAGGGAGTCTTCTCACCCCTTCATATTAAAAACAATATGAAAGGCCCACATTGGTAATCCATGTGCTTTCTTGGTAATTATTCTCTACCCTTCATATTAGAAACAACATGAAGGGCACACAATGATTATCACAAAGATATTATGAGGATAATACTCCACCCTTCATATTGAAAACAAGATAAAGGGCTTATATTAATTATCCTTTGATATTTTCAAGGACCATCCTCCACCCTTCATCTTGATTAAGATGAAGGACTCACATCAGTGATCCATGTGCTAATATATATATATATATATATATATACATTCTCGAGGACTCTTTGATAAACATTCATATTGATTTCAACATGGTCTTTAATGATATTAGGTCATTATAATTAGACCTAATTTCATTGTAATGATCATGCTTAAGATATACAATGAAGTGCTAACCAATTCTTGAATCCCCTTGTGCCTCACCTCTTTGATTTCATCACTAAATTTAACTAGTGCTTAGCTTCAATGGAGATGTATCAACATAATTGGTATTGATGAAGACAATTTGATGCTACATCTGAGTTAAATCCTATGCAAACATATTTGATAGAGTTTTACATGTTTCTAATTTGAATATTATGCACTATTGACCAATATTTTTAGGCTCATGAGGTCTTAGAACCCAGAGTATATATCATTTACTTAGTGTTTTTAATTGACTAAAAATAACTTTGTTTAAATATAGCTAAGTGAGATTCTAAATGACACATATGGCATGCTCGATGGGTACTTTTATCCACATGTTAATCTTCTTTTCTATTATGGCTTTTTCCTCTCTTTTTCAAGAGCCCATCTATGTTCTTTATTCCCACATGACCTATTGAATGGGCATCCTAATTAATTAAAATCATTTAATCATATTATTTATCTTTCCATTCAATATCCTACACCTTTCATTTGGGAATGACAAAATTACAACATCTATTATTACTTCATCTAAATTTCCATCCATATTTTTGAATATTCATTATTTTAAAATCTATTGCTTCATCTACATATAGTAATGCCTTCTTAAATATGGGAAAATGTAGACACTCCATTTTTATCACTTCCATGTCAAAATTGTAAAATGGAACAACTTCTTACAATTACACACAAATTGGTCTGAATTCATTTGTTCATCTAATATATGAGTTTGAATTCATCTTGGGGCATCTTTAGGTGGGATAATTCACCGTATTAGATCTATTCAATTATCATTCTAGAAATTTTCTCTAATTAATTCTTCTACTCTGATCAATTCACTAATTCCCCTTTGATAATCAATTAATATAATTAATTCCCCTTTTATAAATCATTATTCTAATCAAATTCCTGACATTATATTAATTAAATTAATCATTATTATAATTTTAATTATATGTAAATGGAATTATAATTTCATTTCAATAGTTAATTAATCCTTTTCCTTCTAAAAGGCATCTTATTCAAGAAAGAATTTTGAGATCGTATGGAATATTCTTTTATGAGTCAAGCTAATTACTAAATGAATTACTATACAAGATTATTCTCCACCCTTCATCTTGGAGACAAGATAAAGGACCCATAATGATTCTTGTGAGATATTTTAGGGTGTAATCTTAAGCATTCATCTTACAAACTAGATGAAGGGCCTCCATTGGTTATCCATGTGTTTTCTTGGGAATGATTTTCCGCCTTTCATCTTGTAAATAAGATGAATGGCCTAGAATGGCTCTCACAAAGATATTATGAAGAGAATCCTCCACCCTTCATCTTAGAAATAAGATGAGAGGCTTATTTTAATCCTACTTTGATATTTTCAAGGGCCATCCTCCACCCTTAATCTTAATTAAGATGAAGGGCTCACATCAATGATCCATATGTTAATCCATGTGCACTCTTGAGGACTCTTTTGTAACCCTTCATCTTGATTTCAGTATGAAAGGTCCTCGTTGATCCTAGATCATTATAAATAGACCTAATTACATTACAACTATCATTATCAAGATATATAATGGAGTGATGACCATTTATTGAATCCCCTTATGCATCACTTCTTCAAATTCCTCACCAAATTCAACTAGTCCATAACTTTAATGGAGACATCTCAACATAAATAGAATTAATGAATACCATTTGACACTAGATCTCAGTTGCATCCTATGTAAAGAAATTTTAATGGAGGTTTTCATGTTTCTAGTTTGAATCTTATGTATTATTGACCAAAATTTTTATGGTCACAAGGACTTAGGATATAAAGTGTATATATATATATTTAATTGACTAAAACTATTTTGGTGAAAATATAGATAACTGAGATTCCTAGTGACATAACTAGATCTTCCCAATAGACTAGCCATCTATATTCATCAGTTCCAAGCATGAACATGTATTTTTTTAATTGACATCCTGATAATCAAATGTTAGATCATAATTATGAGATAAGGATCACAAGGTTCAACATCAATAAGGTAATTTTTTTGATGATGCTTATTATTGACCAATTTTGACCCCCAAGGTCAAAATGTCAACCCCTATAGGTGAAAAAATGAGTGTCATGTTTTACTAACCTTGTTAATAGCATTTTCATGCTTTAATAGTCTACAAAAAATCTTCATAAAACCTTATTATTATTGTTTAAGATTTATTTAGAGGAAGTCAGGTAAGGTCTTCTTATGGTCTTATAGTGGTCTAGCCATGTCATGGGGTGATGAGACTTGGTTAAGTGGTGTAATAGGTTTTTAGGAGTTTCTCAAAGTAATTTTATGTCTTAATCACCTTGTTTAAACATTTCATGTATATTTAGAAACTTTAAGGTTCATTTATGAACTTTAAGGTAGTGTTTCTTAAGGAAAAAGGTGATTTTTGGATAATTTTCATGTATGTCAAAGCTCCTTAAGTGAAAAATCCATAAAATGCATTTTAAAAATACATTGGATCAGTTACATAACTACCATACCTATCATCAAGTTAGAATCTTGGATTTTAATGCCTTAGAGAGGAGTTTCACTCACTTGTACAGACTTGCAAAGCTCACTTCTAGGTAAAAATATTGAAAGAATGTCCTTTTAGCTTCTAAAGGTCATAATAATACATGGAAGGAAGTTTTATGTCTCAAAAGTGCAAATAAATTTCTCTCTCCTCTATTACTCCCTTTACAAGCTCAATAAGACCATTTTCAAATGCATAGTGTAGGTCATGTAGGTGGAGTTGGAGGCTAAGATTTTAACTAGAGTTAGAGACCATTATGGGATTTAAATTAGAATAATTAGTAATTTTATTAATATCTTTATCTTTATGAACTATTGATAAGGAGATAAGGTGATTTTTTGAGACTCAAAACCCCACTATCTTAGTTTCTGGGTAGTATAGTTACAAGTGTGAATTCATAGAGGCAAGGTGAAAATTTTAGAGGCTCTTAAGATATCTAAAAAACCCTCATAAATCATTATACATCACCATATAGCCCATATGTGCATTGGTCAAGCAAGGATGTTACTCTTCTATATAGTGTGCAAATGAATGCCAATGTTTCTCCATAGCTTCAGGGTTTCCATAGGTTTCATATGCATAAAAATGCTATTGAACATGTTTTTACATCTTCTCCATTCATCCAAGGTTCCTTAATAATCAAAATACTATCTGTACTAAGTTTCAAATGTCATTGTGCTTCTAACTTTAGGACTGTGCATATAGGACTGACCATGTAACAATGTTTAAAAAGTCTTATTTTACCTTTTCATGATTGTTTTAAGGCCTTTAATTCACAAATAAACATGGAGAATAATCATCAAAGTTTTAAAAGGTCAAGATAGACCTTACAATAGACTTCTTGCATCAAAATATAGACCTACAGGTTTACCTAGGCTTGTAGGTATATTTTGCATATCAAATGTAATAAATCTTTGTTTGAATGATGTCTAAAAGGTTGAGTAAGGTGTGGAGTCTATGTAAACATAATGGATAGGCTAAAAACTAATGAAGAAATATGCTTCAAAAATCAATGTCCAAGACACTTTGTAAACCTACAAGTAGATTGATAGATTTGAATAGTGTAAGGCATTAAGTCAATAAGAAGAGCTTATAAGAACATGAATGTGATATAAGTTAACATGAAAATACATTAATATTAAGGATATTATTTAATACTCATTTCAATACCATTTAAGTTCACTCAAGATATAAATTAATTCAACCTTGTAGACACCTATAACCAAGGGACTCAAATACTGATTTACAACCCTATTTAGGAAGCTTGAAGAGAAGTGCAGGTGTTGGTTGAAAATCATGAAATATATGAAAGATATAAAACCAATTATAAATTCTAAAGTATATACAAAATGTTTCAAAGGATATTGAGTTTAATAAAAGACTTTAGACTAGGAAATTACCACTTACAACCAGCTTAGATATGTGCAAGAAAGAAAATTGTAGGTTTGAGGAGTAGGATGTCTTGGAAGGGATCAGAGGGTACAAAGTAAGTTAATTAGATGATTGATACAATAAATTTTATATTTTTCTCATTAGTCTACATTGAAGACCTTGGAATATAAGATGCATTTTGACCCCTCTAATTAACACCTACAACCACCTTTTAAAAAGGCAGTCTAGAAAAAATGTATGCTTGGAAAGATGTAGGGTTTAGAAAAATAAAAAATGTTATGAAACCTTATTAGGGTGACTTATTATGTCTATTGACTTAAAATATATTTCTAAACCCCTAAGGTACAGTCAAGAGACACCTCATCTAATATGAACACTTATAGGTATACTAATGTTCAGTTGCTCTTCAAATTTAAGGGGAGGGTGCTTGTTGAAAATTGATATTGAAGTATGGAAGTTAAAGGGAGTAATGAGAATAAAATTAAACATAAAACATGATCATAGAATCTGACCAAATAGGGGTTTCTTAAACCTTGTATATACTTAGTTAAATAAGGTAATAAGCCTGCCTACCTAGTCAAGTTTAAATTGCTCGCTTGGTTTGAAGACAAAAGTTAAAAGAGATTAAAATTTCATGAAGATGATATAATAAAGATAAATAATAAAATATATATAAGATACTTAGTGTAAAAGGATGATAAAGTTAAAATGCCTATTTAGGACTGTTAAATCTAAAACCTTACATACAACTTTGTGTGTAGACTTTGAGTGGTAGAAGATGGTTTGTGTGGAAAATTGAGACCATAAGGACTCTAAGGAGGTGTTAATAGTATAAAAAATCATTACATGAAGTTTATAATCCTTTAAAAATGGAGAAAATGAAGTGAACACAATCAGCTAGGGTCACTAGCATTGACTTGCTCAAGAACCCTAACATGAGTTGATGAAGACTAAAATAGGTTTAAAGAGATATAAAGGGTTATAAAATCATGGAAAAAGTCAATTAGGTTTTAATTTATTTCCCTAAAGTGTTTATATCTATAAAAAACTTCAATATGCCATATATAGGCTTCATGTCTCTCTCGACCCTCACAACTACACAATCTACCACCTGAGTACCACCATTTTCTAATTAGATCTTCCATGACAAATAACATGGTGAGAAAAGGAGTTTTTTAATGTTATATAGGTTTATAATATTCCATATTTTGGAATTTCTTCTTAATTTGGTGGATAATATAATATGAATCATTGTTAAGAACCTTAGATACTCATAGGCTGCCCAAACAAACTAGTTTCAATTTGATGAGAGAAAAGAGGATTTGAATGCATCTAAATGATTTGAAAAAGTCCTATATATATGATGTAAAAAAATACCTTTATAACCTCCCCATACAATTGGTTTGTACTTTCAAGGTACATGTGTATAGAAAAAGACTAAAGAAGGTTATTTTAAGCTACTTGAGAGGTTCATATAAAGTCTCAAAATATCAAAATTGAAATGGAGGATATTTAGGAGGTCATAAAAATAAATCACATGTTTTTTTAGGTTTTAAATGTGTGGGAAGATTAAGGATTTAAAATTTAGTCTCTAGATAGGGAGACCTAATTAAGATCTAGTTAGGACAGAGAAAGGCAAAAATAGGTACTTTCACTTAGAGTCTAGACATGAAATTTGACATGGAGATGTAAATCTATACTGAGTCCTCAAATATTCCTTAAGTTTCCTATAACCATCCATACACTATACTACATAAGGAGGTTTTCAATATTTTAGGGCTATAAGGAATGAAGCCAAATTAGAGCTTTTGAAGAAAAATGAATTCTTGAGGGAAGTTTGAGACTTATAAATGAGTTTTTGAAGGTCTAATATGATGTGAATAGGACATAAATGGAGAGAGGACAAGTTGGAGAATACAAATTCAAGATTTGACACTTGTAAGCAAAATTGGCCTATTAAGACAAAGATTTCTAGATAGTTAACAAGAGAATGAAGTGATGTGTTAAAGGGAGCCTATAGAGATTAATTAAAAGGTGTCAATATCATAGAAAATATGCAACACAAAATTAATTAACCATCAAGAAGGCCACTTGTCATTCCATAAGCCAAGGTAAAAGGTAATTTTGGAGAGCTATTCAAGGTGTCAAGGAAGGTTTGAAACTTCCATGCCACTTGGAGTAGAAGAGCATCTTCAGAAGACTAAAACTTGTCTTTGAAGACCTAATGGGTAAGTTTCAAACTAATTTCTTGTTATAATTTTTTTTGGACACTTGTATCTCTCTCTCTCTCTGTCCTATGCCCTTATCTCCTTATCTCACTTTCTTTATATATTAAAATTTAATTGGCTAAGATGGCACCCTCAATCTAGGTATCATAATGACCTATTCATTTGTAGCCTTTGATCAATGATGAATAATCTAGTTTTACCTTTTCCATGGACTAGTTTCAATATACATGCTTGATTAGCTGATCTTTCTAAGTGATTATCTTGTTTCCTTCACATGCTTGTCCTTGTTTTTATTTTAGATTCAATTCAAAACTTCTTTTCAAGTAGATTAAAATTTCTAAATGGAGTGTATAGGGGTTTAATGAGTTGTATTTTCATTAGTGTCATGTCATGACTTATTGAATAGTCCTCTTATCTTAATATTTCTTCATAAACCTTCATGATAAATATTGATATAAAGAGGTAGATTTGGATTAGTGTCATGTGTAGGTTATCCTCTTATTTGAAGTAAAATTATAGCTTGTTGGTAGTGGTCGAATCATATTTGGTGTATCACCTCCATTAGAGTAGGTTTCTCTCCCTTTTCCTAGTAATTGGTAGATTAGTATTTGAGCCTAAGTGATTCATCAAGGGAAGATAATACTTTAATCTATATATTCACCTCTCCAATTGGTTAGCCATAACCTTGAGGCATTTCCATATTACATAAAATTTAGAAGGCTTGAACTACCTTTTAAAGAGTGAATTTTTTTTTGATACCAATTTTGGCATGGTCGATGGGTCTAAGGTCCAAAGTTGTGGAAGAATTCTTGGTGTTATTCTTATAGCTATCAACCTTTAGATGCATTCAAAACATCAATGATGACTCCATTCATGATCAAATGGTTTTAACAACCTAGTCACTCATTCAAAGTAAGTTCTATTTCATTTCATTATCTTGATGAAGTTGTTATGGTTAAGTTTGAGATGAATTTTAGCTTCATGCAAGTTGATGAAGTATATTAGCCCTATGGTTATCCATATCAACTTTGATATAATCCTTATTAACATTATCATGAGTCATATCAGTCTTATGGTCATACTAAATTTCCTCTACATGACCATGATGTTGTATATGACCAACCTTCTCAAGCTCAATATGTTCCTAGATAACATAGTTACTCCTCAAACCAATCCATTTCAATTTTGAATAAAATTATCTTAAGCTAAGAGAGGTACATGTTATAAATTAATACATAAAGGGAATATCATCAAGATATCCCTAGTCACCTCATTCATGAGATGAGAGATTCATTATAGCTAATGAAATAAGAAGGGGCACCTATTGAGAGATCAAATTGGCAAAGCTTCTCAAGTGAGATGATGGATGTAAGTGGTCTCATTAAAATAATTAAGGATAAGCTAAGAAATCATGAATAATAACATGTCCAACTTCATCAACCTTATATGTCTTTATATACAGTACTTGATCTCTCATATATGCCACCCATTCTTCCCCAAGAGACCATTCTAAGTGAAATTCCAAGTGTTCCACATCCTTAACATGTTATTCAAACTTTCCCTTCTTGGAATTCCATCTAAGAGAGAATTAAAATGAAGGAGGAGACTATTGTTGAGAAACCTATTATTGAGAGCCAAGATTACACTTCTCTTCCTCAATAACCCCCTAAGAAATATTTCAAGACTCCAATTTGGAATCAAGTAGTGAAGCCATGGAGTGTGCAAGGGGAGATAAGTATATAATGGGGAGTTGAAGTCAAAGAATAATCTAAAACTATGTCTCTTCCATCCCTCCTCAATAGTCCTCTTGTACCTCATACTATCCTTCTTTTAATACTTATCATCATGAAGCTACTAAACACTTTCAAGAGAATATTTTCTAAGAGAATATAGATAGGAAAATCAAATATTTAGAGATAAAGATAAGGAAGGAGGAAGATATCCAAAATAAAGAGGTTGAAGACAAAGAGATATTTGTTCAAAATCAATCCCCATTTCCCTCTCACCAAGAACATATAGCTTATCTATATTGGAGTTCTATCCAAGAATGTTTTCAAAATAAAGATGAGACTCTATTTGAGAAGGTTGAATATAAAGTTTTAGCTATTGAGGATCCTTAAGAAGGCCATGAGAAATATGAGGTGCTTATTGAATATAATGTCCCTTACATTTCCCAACTCAATTTTCTATCTCTCTAAAAGTTTATTTAAGAATCCACCATTCCCAAGGTTTTAGTTTCAAGAGTATTACCTCCATTCCCAAGCACATTATGAGCCATCCACCATACGTCATAATCCCTCTCTAACTCATGAACTTTCCCATCATCCTCCCACCACATCCCTTCTTAAAGAGGAATCTTCCTTATAGGAGGTAAGTGAAGAGGATCAAGATATAGTTATAGATGAGGAAGATGATTCAAGTGTCTATGATGAATAATTCATCATTGGTACTCTCATTGGTGAATATAAACATAAACCAGTCCTCTTAAATAAAGAAAGAGATGATCTTTATGAGGTTGTAGCTACCCATGAAGAGAGTGTCAAGATTGCTACCTTGGCCAATGAAGAGGTTGATCAAGACATGGAAGAAAAGGATTTTAAGAGTAACATAATATTGATTGATTTTGTTGAGTCTCATGAATAAGTTCAAAGAGATTTTAAGGAAATGTAGTAGACCTATTTGCACATGTTAAAAGAATAAGGAAGTTTTGAGAAGTTAACACCTTTAAGAGAGCAAAATCAGGTTGTTATGAGGAATGTAAGGTTACTAATGAGAAAACATGTCTTGAATAACACCACCAAGAGTTTAAAATACATTATGGAGCAATATATGATGACTATGAACCTCTTGAATATGATCAATAGATTGAATTTGAAAAACTAATAAAGGCTGAAGGTGTTTCTACCTTCATAAACCAAGATGCTATGTGGTAGAAGTTCAAGGATATTTGTGATGAATTTGAGACTCTTCAAGGGTCTATATCTCTTGCTAGATAGATTGTGTATGTTTTAGAGGCTACTTTCCCTCTTCAAGGACAAGATAAAAACCTCTAAGGCACCATTTTTGAAGCTACTCCTATGAATCTAGAAGTGGTCATGTTTGAGATAGGCACAAGTATCAAGAGGCATCATGAGAAGGAGTTTGAGCCATATGATGAGTTAATATTCATAGGGGATTGGTCTTTAGTCACCACTTCACTTGAGAACATGCTAAGAGTGTTGGAAAGTAGGGAGAAGATGAAGTTAATAAGACCAAGGATCAAAAGGTAGCTTGATTCATGTCATTCTTCATCTCATGGAGCAAGAGATTATCCAAGCTTCCAATTTGACCCAAGAGAAAGAGTAAAAAATCATGTCAATTGTATATAATTAGTTTGCTTTCTTATTTAATGTGTTCCCTAAGTGCTTGTTAGCACATGTGTGAGTCTTATTACTTTGATTTGTGTGTGTTGTCTTTATTTTTTGTGTTTTAGAGTTTAAATCATCTTATCTTGTCATAGTCAAGGATTGGTTAGGTCTGAAACTGAGTGAAAATGACTCTATTTCCTAATATAAGGACAAGGTTACTAGTCTATTTAGCATAATAGGCATGCTACCCCTGTGAATTGCTAATTTGTTGATTTATTTTGACCTCCAAGGTCAAAATTTCAACCCCTATAGGTGAAAACTTGAGTGTCATGTTTAATTAACCTTGTTCATAACCTTGTGATGCCTTAATAGTCTTTAAAAAGTATTATTCAAACCTTATTAGCATTATTTAAGGTTTATTTGGAGAAATTAAGGTAAGGTCTTGTTATGGTCTTGTAGTGGTATAACCATGTCATGGGGTGATGAAACTTGGTCAAGTAGTGTCATAGGTTGTTAGGAGTATCCCAAAGTAATTTTATGTCTTAATGACATTATTTAAATATTTCATGCATATTTAGAAAATTTAAGGTTTATTTGTGAACTTTAAAGTAGTCTTTCATAATGAAAAAGGTGATTTTTAGATAATTTTCATGTATGTCAAAGACCCCCAAGTGAAAAATCCATAAAATACACTTTAGAAGGATATTATAGAAGTTACATAACTTCCACACCTATCATAAAGTCAAGTAAAAGTTAGAATCTTGAATTTTAATGCTTTAGAGAGGAGTTTCACTCATTTGTATAGACTTGAAAAGCTCACTTTTAGGTAAAAATGTTGTAGGAGTGTCCTTCAGATTATACAGGTTAGAATGATACATGGAAGGAAGTTTTAGGTCTCAAAAGTGCAAACAAATCTCTCTCCTCCATTATTCCATTTACATGCTCAACAAATCCATTTTCAAATGCATGGTACATGTCATACAGGTAGAGCCAAAGGATAATATTTAACTAGAGTTGGGGACACCTATAAGATTAAAATTAGTGGCATTGGTATTTTTATCAAGATCCTTATATTTATAAACAATCACTAAGTAGCTACAGTGATTTTTTGAGACACACAACCCGACTGTCTTAGTTTTTAGATATCATAGTTATATGTGTGAATTCATGGAGGCAAGGTGAACATTTTATAATCTCCTTATAGGTCTACACAACACTCATACATCATTATCCATCACCATCTAACCCATATGTACATTTGTCAATCAAGGAAGTTACTCTTCGACATAGTGTGTAAGTGACTATTAGTGTTTCTCCATTAATTCAAGGTTTCCATAGGGTTCATATGCATCCAAATGTTATTAAACATGTTTTTATATATTTTCCACTTAGTAGAGGTTCTCCAATCATCTAAGTACTATTTTTACTAATTTCCAAATGTCATTGTGCTTTTAACTTAAGAACCATGCATATAACACTACCTATGTAGTAGTGTTTGAAAAGTCTTATTTTACCTTGTCAAGATTGTTTAAGGGCCTTGAATTCATAAAAAAAATGGAAAATGGTCTTTAGAGTTTTAAAAGGTTAAGATATACCTTACAATAGACTTATTGCATTAAAATATAGACCTATAAGTCTACCTTGGCCTGTAGGTCCCTTTTGCATATCAAATTTAGTAACTCTTTATTTTAATGATGTATAAAAGG
The DNA here is from genome assembly GCA_037957365.1 of Torreya grandis. Taxonomy (NCBI): domain Eukaryota; kingdom Viridiplantae; phylum Streptophyta; class Pinopsida; order Cupressales; family Taxaceae; genus Torreya; species Torreya grandis. Next base: position 114,362 of record JARHVA010001928.1, on the reverse strand, counting down.
CTGAGTCAGGTGTGGATACTATGTAAACATATTGGATAGGTTAAAAATAAATGAATAAATATGCTTTAAAAATCAATTTCTAAGACACTTTGTAAACTTACAAGTAGATTGGCAAAATTGAATGGTGTAAGGCTTTAAGTCAACTAGAAGAGCATATAAGAACATGAATGTGATATGAAGTGAACATGAAAATACCTAAAGATTAAGGATATTCTTTGAGACATTATTTGAATATCATTATAACTCACTCAAAATATAAAAAATTCAACCTTGTAGACACTTATAACCAAGGGACTCAAGTAATGATTTACATGCCTATTTAGGAGGCTTGAAGAGAAGTGTAGGTGTTGGTTGAAAATAATGAAATATATGAAACATATACAACTAATTATAAATTATAAAATATATTCATAGTGTTTTATAGGGATATTGAGGTGAAGAAAGGGCCTTAGACTAGGAAATTTCCACCTACAATCAACATAGATAAGTGCAAGAAAGAAAGTTGTAGGTTTGAGGACTAGGATGTCTTGGAAGGGATCAAAGGGTGTGAAGGAAGTTAATTAGATGCTTTATATAGTTAATAAGGTTATATTTTTCTCATTATTCTACATTGAATACCTTGGAACACAAGATGCATTCTAACCCTTCCAATAAACACTTATAGCCACCTTTTGAGAAGGAAGTCAAAAAAATGTATGTTTAGAAAGATGTAGGGTTTAGGAAACTTAAAAAGGATATGAAACCTCATTAGGGTGATTGGTTATGTCAAATGACTTATAATAGAGTTATAAACCCCTTAGGTATAGTCAAGAGACACCTCATCTAATATAGACACCTACAAGAAGACTAGGGTTCAGTTGGTCTTTAAATTTAAGGGGAGGGTGATTGTTGAACATTGATATTGAAGTATATTAGTTAAAGGGATTCATTATAATCAAATTAAACATAAAACATGATCATATAATCTGACCAAATAGGGGTTACTCAAACCCTGTATGCACTCAGTCATATAAGGCAATAAGCCTGCTTGCTTAGTCAAGTTTGAAATGTTTACTTGGTTTGGAAATAGAAGTTAAAAGAGAATAAAATTAAATTATGATGATATCATAAAGATAAATAATGAAATATATATAACCTCCTCAATCAGTGTAAAAGGATGACAAAGTTAGAAGGCCTATTTAGGCTTGTTGAATCTAAAACCCTACATATAGCCCTATGCATAGATTTTAACTGATGGAAGATGGTTTGTGTGGAAAATTTAGACAATAAGGACTATTAGGATTTGTTAATAGTCTCAAAAATCATTATATTTAGTTTATAATATTTTGACAGTGGAGAAAATGAAGTGATCATAATCAGTAAGGGTCACTAACATTAACTTACTTAAGAACACTAACATGAGTTGGTGAAGAATAAATTAGGTTTGAAGAGATATAAATGCATGGATAACCATGGAAATAAGTAAATAATATTTTAATTTATCTCCATAAAGTGATCATAGCCATAAAAAACTTCAAGATGCCACATACAGGCCTCATGTCTCTCTTAATCCTCACAGATGCACAATCTACCGCTCAAGTTCCACCATCTTCTACTTGGATATTCCATGAAAAAGTACATGGTGAGAAAATGAGTTTTGGAATGTTATATAAGTTTATCATATTCCATCTTTGGGAATTGGTTCTTAATTTGGTGGACTGCACATTATGTTTCATTGTTAAGAACTGTAAACACTCATAAATTTCCCAAATAGACCAATTTGAACCCGATGAGAGATAAGAGGATTTTTATTCATCGAAATTATTTTAAAAAGTTATAAAAAACATATATGATGTATAAAAATCCCTTAAGTAGCTTCCCATACCATTGTTTTGTAATTGCAAGGTACAAGTGCATGAAAAAGGACCAAAAAAGGTTGTTTTAAGCTGCTTGAGAGGACCGTACAAGGTGTTATAATCTAAAAATTGACATGGAGGATATTTAGGAGGTCATAAAAATAAATCACATGTTTTTTTAGGTTTCACATGTGTGGGAAGCTTGTAGAGCCAAAATTTAGTCTCTAGGTAGGAAGGCCTAATTAAGACCTAATTAGGAGAGATAAAGGTAGAAAAAAGTATTTCCACTTATATTCTAGACATAAAATTGACATGGAGAAATAAAGCCATACTGGGTCCTTAAAATATGCCTTCATTTTCCTATAACCATCCATACACTATCATTTACAAGGATGCCTACATGATTTTAGGGCTATAAGGAATGAGTCCAAATTGGAGATTTTGGTGTAAAATGAATCCTTGAGGGATGTTTAAGACTTAAATGAGTTATATAAGGTCTAATATTATGTTTATCAGCCATACATGGAGAGATAATGAGTTAGAGAAGACAAATTCAAGATTTGACACTTGTAAGAAAAATTGGCCTAGTGAGATAAAGAGACTTCTAGACACCTAGTAAGAGAATGGAGTGATGTGTCAAAGGGAACCTATAGAGATCAGTTTAAAAGTGTAAAGATAAGAGAACATATGTAACTTAACATTACATAACCATCAATAAGGCCACTTTTTGTTCCAAAAGCCAAGGCAAAGGGTAGTTTCAAAGAGTTACACAAGGTGTCAATCAATGTTTGAAACTTCCATACCACTTGGAGTAGAAGAGAATCTTCACAAGACTAATAATTGTATTTAAAGACTTGATGGATTAGTTTAAAACTCATTTATTATTGTAACTTATTTTTGGAACCTCTCTCTCTCTCTCTCTCTCTCTCTCTCTCCCCCAAGCCTTTCTTTCCTTCTCTCACTTGATATATTGAGCCTTAATTGGATAATATGGTATCATCCACCTAGGTTTGGTGAATCCATTCCAAATTTCATCCTTTAATCAATGAATAATAACCTAGTTTTAACTTCTCCATGGATTGGTTTTAATATACATGCTTGATTAGTTGATCTTGCTAAGTGATTGTCTTGCTTCCTTGGCATGCTTGTCCTTATTTTTATTTCATATCCAATTTGAAAATTATTTTAAAGTCTCTTGAAGTGTCCAAATGGAGTGTATATGTGTTTATTGAGTTGTATTGTCATTAGTGTCATGTCATAACCTCTTGACTAGTCCTCTTAACTCTAGCTTTCCTCATGAACCTTCATGATAAATATTGATGTAGAGATGTATATTTGGATTAGTGTCATGTACAGGTTAGTCTCTTATTTGACATGAAATTATAGATGTTTGGTAGTGTTAAAATTTTATTTGGTACATCACCTCCATTAGAGTAGGTTTCTCTCTCTTTCTCTAACAAGTAGTAGATTAGTGTTTGATCCTAAGTGATTCATTAAAAGGAGTTATCCCTTTAACCTAGAGATTCACCTGTCCAATAGGTTACCCCAAAAATTGAGGTATTTCCATGTTATATAAATTTTTTAATTATTGAACTACATTCCAAAGGGTGAAATTTTTTATTGATAACACTTATGATTAAAATACTATGCTTGCATTGTCATCTATGGCTAGTGAACCTAGAAGCTATGCAAAAGCTAGTCGAAAGAAAGAATGGGTTGATGATATGAGATTAGAGATGGATTAAAGTGAGGGGAATGATACATGAAATTTAATTCATACTACATTAAATATATATGTCATACGAACCAAGTGGGTCTATAAGACCAAATTCAAGTGTGATGGAACAATTTACAATCTTAAAGCTATATTAGTTGCAAAAATATTTTTACAAACATATGGGGTTGACTATAAGGAAACATATGTATCTATGGAATTTAAAGATAACATAATAATAATTATTTATATATCTGATCATAAAGGATATAAATTACATCATATGGATGTAAAAATTGCATTTTTAAATGGAGTGATTAAAGAAGTACATGTGAGGCAGTCACAAGGTTTTGAGGTAAAGGGTAAAGACTTTTGGGTATATAAGTTGAAGAAAGATATTTATGGATTGAAGAAAGATAAAATATATTGGTACTCAAGAATTTATATATGGTTATTGGATTAAGGCTATGTAATAATTTAAAATGAACCAACTCTTTACATACAAACATCTAGATTTCTAACATTTTATATGTCTATCTCTACGCAGATGACTTGATCTTTGTAGGTAGATTATATGGAAATTTTGAATAGATTAAAGGATGTTGTGAAATAATAGTTTTATATGATTTATATTGGATTTATTAATTAATTTATTTTCATGTAATTCCATTAATATAAAAAATAAGTATTTATTTTTAAAGCCAAGTATGCCCAATCCATATTAAATAAATACAATATTTAAGACTTAAAGCCCAAAAACACTCTAATTAAAAGTGGATAAAATATTATGAGGGAGGATGAAATTATTTTATCTCATAAAAATAATTTTAAAATCATGGTGGGAGGTTTGATGTATCTCACCATGACAAGATATGATATTAGTTATGGGGTTTCACTAGTTTCTAAATCTATGGGCAAACTATCACTCAAGCATTTGCAAGTAGTGAAGATAAATTTTAGATATAAAATAGGTACATATAATCATGTTATTAATTTTATATGATAAATATATTTATGTCTCATTGGATATATAGATTCATATTGGGGAGGATCTTTTGATGAATAAAAGTCAACCTCAAGTTATTGTTTCACATTAGGAAGTGGGTTAATTTCATGGTATTCAAAAGAACAAGATATAATTAAATTATCCTATACTAAAGATAAATTTAAAACCATTACATCTACTTGCACACAAGGATTATGGATGAGAATAGTCTTGGCTGATTTTAGAAAGACTCAACTTGAGCCAACACAATTTTTTTATGTTAACAATGGGGAAAGATAATTGTCCAATAATCTAGTTTTCCATGATAGAACCAAACATATTGAACTAAAAAATTATTTTTTTAGAGACTTAGTCAATGATAAAAACAATGTCATTGAGTATGTGATAATTTAAGGTCAATTTTATGATATTCTCAACAAGGGATTGCACAAGTAGACTCATGGAAGACTTAAGGAGATGATAGACATTTATGCTCTTTGCATCAAAAGGGAGAATGTTGAGTATGGTGCCAAAATAAGAACTTGATTATTTATGTTAGATTTATTTTATTTGGTGTTTTATTAGTTTATGATGATTATTTAATTCAATAAAGTCCTAGATTAATTGTTTCATCAATTTTAGACACTTTTCATGAAGTTTCTAAAAAATAACTAGAAGAGCTAGTTAGAGTCCAGTTCAATGAATGTTTTATTAATTTAATTTAAATATATTTTAGTAAAATTTATATTTTTATAGTTAAAATTTTTAGATTTCTTTTTTTTGACTTTCACTTGTCTAGTGTGCATGTTTGCTTAGTTAATGAAGAGGCTTCTTGCATGATGTCCATATTTTGTCAGTGAGTTAAACTTGTTATATTAGAGTATATTTTTATAAGTATATTTATAGTTTATATAATTGTTAATAAAATTTATTAATTTATATTTCACTTTATGTTTTTTATATACATAAATTTTCATGCAAGTTATCTTGTAATTGGTTTATTTTAGCCTTATTTATTAATAAAATATGGTGCAAAAGTGAGATACCATAATTATTTTTGGAAATTCATTTTGTATATTATTATCTCTGATTTTTTATTTAAAATAAACATAAAATAAAATTATTAATATCTAGTATCTTAATTTGAATTTATTAAGTACATATTTTATCATCAATCACACTTATGACACCACTAGATTAACAATAAGTAATTTTGGGATAAATTGGATGATATATAGATTCAATTTCCATACACTCAAAAAATTCACTCCTACCACTCCATTGTGGGCTTCTATTATAATGTTATTTCATTTTTTTAGTAATGCTACTTTCATCAACACTTTATCTCTTCCCTTTTCATATAATGCTCCATCAATTAGAGTTAAAGGGAAAGATTTATCATCAATATTTTATATTATAATTTGTTAAATTATTTAGGAAAATCACCATTGAAAATAAATTGGTAAATAATTTCCTTATCTTTCAGAATAACCTCAATATATAAAAGGTGAGCTTTAGGGAACTCATCTTCAATTGGGCCTATGTCTTTTTCTGCAGTAATGCATAATAAGTAATCAGGCCCATTGTTTATCCTACCTAGTTTTACCATAATTTTAAACTAAAATTATTGGAATATCATGAACCTCCAAAAATTTATTTCCTATATAATTTCTTTATTGATTAATTATTTGAGTGGTTCATAATTGGTAAAGAATATAAACTAGGTTGCCAATAAGTAATGTCTAAATTTATGCACCACATATACCATAGAAAGTGCCTTTTTTTTTGATGGAGTAATTTTATTTAAATTTTGACATTTTAATACTTGTAAAAGATATATGATGATCTATGTTACCATGGGGTTATGTTAGCATTGTTCCTATTGCTATACCATAAAAATTAACATGAATGTGAAATGGACTCTTTCAATTAAGGAATAATAATATTGGTGCATATAAAATATATTTTTTAACTTATCAAATGATTCTTGACAATGTGTTGACAATTTTAGATGTTGATTATTTTATTCCTTCAATAAATCTTCTATCAGTGCATTGAATGGCTACATAATTTATAATAAATTGATGGTGATACCAATGATACCTAGTGTAACCTAATATTGTTCTAAATTATTTTGATGTCTTGGGTAGTAATAGATCTATGAGAACTAATATTTTTAGTGGATATACCATCATTAATTCCTTATATATTATATGACTTAGCAATACACTGAATGGTGTGGAAAAAATATATTTATTTAGGTTGAGTGAGATGTTAATTTTCCTACATCTTTGGAACATTAACCATAACACATGAACATGATATTTTATACAACCATAAAATATCCAATTATTGAGGTATACTTATAAAGGATAAAATATTTGAATGTATTCACCATTATCCTACTAAACACAACTAAGGCATTATTTAACTTGAAAGGAATTATTATAATCATAAAAGATCCTCATTTAATTGCAAATGCAAATTTTAGTCAATCTTCAGGGGTTATCCTTACTTGATGGTATTTAGAGAATACATTAGTAAAAGAGTATATCTCTCTTCCCATAATGCTCTCTAATATTTATTATGTGAATGGTGTTTGGAAGGGATCATGAAAATATGCCTTATTCAACTCCCTATAATCAAAACTAATATGAATTTATCATATTTTTTTGTATTTTGGATAACCATAGAGCTTATACATTTCATGTATTTAATGGGGATTTTTATTCAATTGACTGAAATTTTATCCATTAAAAAATTTACCTTAGCCTTGAACTTCATATTTAACTTTTAAGGTGTTTTACGTTATACTTTTGTATCTTCTTTTAACTTTATTTTCATGGTACAAATATATTCATTTATTCCTTTCAATTCAGTGAATGTTCATGAAAATAAGTCCTTAAATTTTATTTGTAATTTATGTATATTTTCAAATTATTTTTCTACCCAATATTTTGTAAATTTTGCATTTTTGGAGTTGCCTTCTCTTGTTATATTTTCCTCTCTTATTTTTAGGGGTTCATAAAAGTATTATGTTTTTTTATTTGTAGTATCCATAAATTATATTTCTCACATTTCTATTTTTAAAATTTTTTGGCTTCTCCTCATTATCATTTACATCTTATTTTATTATTTTTATACAATGTATATGATTCTCAACTTCTCTTTTGTGACTATGTTTTTATGCATTTTTAGGTAGTTATCTTGTGATTATGTCAATGGGTTCCCAGTCATCCATGTGTCCCAATACTATTTATTTTGATTTTAATTTGATAAATTGGTGGTTATAGTAGAATTTGACTTGAATAATAATGTTTTTATTTTTTGTAATGCATGACAAAATTTGGTATCTAGGTCCCAAAAATTGAAAGTCCAACAAAAATACATTTAAATGTCCTCCCATTTAGAATTTCCTTTCTACATCTCTTGATGCATATACCACATTATTGGGTGTGAATCTAGGGTATAATTAAATAATTATACCTAAAGGCATATATCAATTTTTCCCTCTATAGTCCACATATTTTCATAGTTCTTAATGTCTATACCTAGATTTTTTATTCCGACACATCTCTATATTTTTTGAAAATAGCCTTCCAATTTGATAAACCTTGTATTAAGTAGGATACTAAAATATTTACAATATCAAATAGTGGATTTGTGGGTGTTCCACCATGTTATGTTAGTAATAGTCATTTCATCATAAATTTATTGCATCCTTATTTGTTCATGGGGAAATACCATATCATCTATTGTAGGTAGTGTTATATGATTCTGATTCTAGTGAATTTTGGTAATTTGGCATGGGAGGCTTGTTTAATGTGGTATACCCTTCTCCTTTATGGTATTATATTATTTAGTGTAGTTTTTTTATTTCCATACTATTTTATTTTCCTCATGTGGCATACTTTCCTAAGAGTTATTTTTGATTCCTCATTTAATTAAACCTCGATATCACTATCAAAATTTATTTAGACCTCCTTATGTTCAAGTATTATTCCCCCTTAATCATTAAGTTCATGTCCATATTTATTTTTTATGATTGCATTCAGTGTGTATATGCTAGAGAGTTTATTAAAATCACTTCTTTCATCATCCAACCACAATTTATCTAACTATGAAGCTCCCACGCTTGTTTCCAATGGAAAATCAAATACTAACCCATTCCATTCAAATGTAATTTATATAGAATTCAATGTGCCATTGAAGTTTATAAACCATTATAAATTTGATAAGTTTGGGTAGATTTTATCATACATGTCAATCACTTCAAATCTACTTCAATTTTTATCCCCATTAGATTAAATTAGACGTCTCTTAATGTTCCTATTAGTGAACACGGTGTGCCATCAACCATAGTGATGTCATATATTGTTATCTGTAGCTATGGTTTATCAAGTAGCTCCCATGTACTATGTATTAAAACATTCATATATTCTCCAACATATAACAATGTATTCCTTAATTCATGGCCATTTATGTTTATATGTAGTAAGATTTTTGTTTTATTCCACTACTTTATTGTTATGAACACATTCTTTTAAATTTTTTGCTAACTTTTTTTAATTTGATATACCCAATGATACCTTTGTTGATTATTATATTAATTAAATAACTACATTAATAAATTTATTATATCTTTTTTTTCAACTTCAACATTTATTTTAAGTTCCCAATTTCATCATCATTAAAATAAGTTAAAATTGAGTTTATCTTTATACTATATAATTATTATAATTTTCCCAAGTATCTGATCATGTTCATGTATGTTAGGAGTTCCCTATCACTATCCATTATATACTCATATTTGAGAAATGTATATTTATATTTTATTTTCTTTGTTCTCATTTCACTTTGAGTGGTTACTACCAATCGAGGTTTTGGATCATCAAGAGTAATGTTGAGAGTTTTATTTTTTCAATCTATCCTTATATTATTTTAATGTTTCCCAACACTTATTTTTTTGGAAATATATTTTAATTTAGGTGGGAATACATATTAGTATCTCCTTATTCACATTGTCCCTCATTGTATCATTCATTTATATCATTTCCCTTTATAAAGTTTTTTATATGTTTTTCCTCTTTCCATGGGAGGGATTCTGCTAAATATTTAGTATTCGTACCTATTTTTAAAAAAAATTGTGGCACCTTAGGGTAAGATAAATAACCATAAGTTAATTTTTCATGAAAAAATCCACACTCAACTCATGGTTTTTTTATGCAATATGGCCAATATTTCCATAATTTTAGCATTTTGGAGGCAATCTCTCTTAGCTATATAATTTGTTATAGATTTGATTATTGCCTTGGTTATATCCTCTCCCCATTTGATAATTTACACATCCTCAATTGTATACACGTCTATACCCCCCCATCCTCATCCTCTGTACCAGTCTTAGCTATTATTGTAATATTGGGGTTGGATATTACCTTGATTGAAATTCTTGTAGTGCAAGAGGGGTTTGGTATTACTATCTAGGTTATGGTGTGTTAATGTTTGTCATTTTAAACTATAGTGATGGTAACTATTTAGTTTTTATTGCTCTTATATGATTAATATATTTTACATCTTTAAGTGCATATATCATAGGGCATGTATGAATTTAATGATTAAAATATACACAATGAGTACAATACACCATATGATTTATGGGTGCAGCCAATTCCATCCTTGGGTATAACTATTGGTGGTGTTGATCATAAATTAAAAATTTTAAAGTAAATTTTATCACCATTTATTAATTTTTAAATGGGAGGATACTATAGATGATATTTTATGATTATATAACACCTTAATCTTTTACACTTGGCAAACACAGACCTTGGTTATTCCTATTAGTTATTTACCTTTCCCACTTCTACAAGTCTCACATTTACTCTATCTTTGTTCCCCTTATCTTATATTTATTATTTTGAATAGTATTATGTTGATGACATAATCCTTCTATATTTTTTGAAATGCTTAAAATGTACTTATCTTCCATATTTACATGTTCAAGAACTATACGTACTCTCTTGCACCCTAGACACTAACATTTAGGATAGACAATAACATTGATGTTACTATCCTATCCTAATGTAAGTATACAATGTGTTAAAGTCATAAAATTTGAAAATAAAAAGCATCCTAATAGTGGGACTAAATGATTTAATGTGATTTATTAATCTAAAGGGATTGATATAAATATAAGATCAAACCTTATTAATTCCTCACCTAGAAAATACCAAAGAGGCTAAGATAACTTATAAAAATCACTCTATCAAGCATTAAATTGATCAAATCCTCCCTATTTACATACCATTAATAGGTACAAGACATATACAAGTATAAAGTACTAAATTAGTATCCTAAGATCCTGATTTGACAAGTTACAAGTTAGGTCACTGTTGTACTTAATTTGTACATATTATATTATTCACACACAAGCTAACACATAGGGGATAAATACATTAGTTTGAGGCCCTCTTTGAATTACTAGATATGTAGGAAATATCCTTTAACAATGAGGTTATTGGGGTTAGCTTGACACTATGTGTCCACTAACCCATTTCCCTCAAGTTCACATTAAAGATGCAAAGCTAGGGTTTTTCCATTTCATAAGGAGTGAATATCCATGACCCAAATCTAAATTCACTAGAGTGAAGGTGAAGTAAAAGACAAAAGAATCCAAGTGGTCACATCTTATTTCAATAGATATTCTATATAAGACACTAGCATTGAACCTAGATAGTAGTGTTGATGTAACCATTCTAGGTTGATGTTACTATCCAAAGAACCAAAGGTGTCAAATCTAGAATCTGATCATTATTATATAATCTCCTTCTTGATTACTTTCATCTTATTTTAGATCTAAAACTACATTAACATTAGAACAAGCCAACTATTTCACTTATTTGTCATTTTTATATCTAACATAGTTGTAATTATATATTTAGACTATCTTAATATGATAAACTCAATATATGTTTATATCTAAGTTTAGCATCTAATTGGCTTGCTATAAATCTGATAAAAATGATCTTACTTCCCCTAGCCCAAAGGAGGGTGATAGCTATTCTCCCTCTAACAAGGTTTATACTATCACCCCTCTAAAATGTAAGATAGATCATCCTATTATGACAAAAGAAGGTAACCATAAAACCCTTCCCACATCTCTTGATGGTATATGTATGCATGTTTAATCTAATATACCTAAGGTTTATGGTTGTGAAGCCATAAAATATAAAATTACCAATATGATAAAGTCACTTCATGAGTTACAAAAGCAAAACCAGTCTCTAAATTCAAAGATCACCTTATTAAAAAATAAGATTTCATATACACATAATCCACATTATGATAGTGTGACTAATGTGTTTGTATACTCATCCATAAATGATGTAACAAATAAGGTTTTATATCCAAATTTAAATCTACAATAAAAAACATCTAAAAAAAGTATTCCAAACCTTATTCCAATGGTTACTAAGAAACCAAGTGTATTCCTAAGGTAAATGATATGAGACAAAGTGATTAACTTACCTCCTATACCTCTTATATGCAAATCCAAATACTATTATGCATATCATAGAATAAATGGGCACCATAAAACCATTAATTATCTATAATATAGGATACAACACATAATTTATAGTGGTGATAATACACTCAATATCTCTCACTAGGAGACATAAAAGGTCTCTAACATCTCAAAAATTCAAAAAATATAAGAAAAATTAAAAACCATACAAAAACCCAAAAAATATTTTGGCACCTAAATTTTCTATTGGGTCCTTGACATCCATGTGTTACTTCCATATTAATGTATGACATACTTTGTTATTCATATATACATAAATGTTCCACACTTCTACTTGAGTATGATATAGACATACGTAGATACATGATATATTCCTATTTTAGATGTTAGGCTTTCCCTCTACTCATGTCATATGGACATTAGGGGCATCTGCTACTTTGATCTTGATACACATAGGATATATGGTTTGATGATCAATATACATTATCATGTTTGAGATTACATATGGATTTACACATGCCTATTATCCATGATTATATATTAAACAAGGTACCTACTATGTTATATGCTTGGCATACTTTGCCTAACACATTAGATCAATGGGCCACTATGACATGTTTATGCAATTTGCTTATGCTTTATTTTATGCACTTCCTTGAGTGTCTTGTATTTATTTTTTAAGAATTTAAATATAATCCTTTGCATATGGCCCCTATGCCTATGTATGATTTCATTGACATTTAGGTATGTCATTATTTATTATATGGGAATTTGAATCTTGATGAGTTTTCTATCTCAAGATATAATCCTGCAAAATGATCCAATAGTGATAGACATGCCTGAGGACATCAAATAAAAGCCACAAAGTAATTATCTGAATTCAAAATATTCAAAATATCTTGAGAGTGAACACAATGTTTCCAAGTGTCAAAATATCACTTGATCAGATCATAGATCAATGGCACGTAGATAAAAGATTGAGTCAATAGGACCATTAAGATCAATAACATGAGTTAAATCATCCAAATCAAGATTAGTGGTGAGCTTGAGGTCAACAAGTCAAAGTATCTTGAGAATAAATGTGGGGCTAACAAGTGGCATGATCTTGGTGAATTCATAGATTAATAGTACACATTTAATCATAAATATCAAATATTTATGGCACACATTCAACAATGAAAATGAGATCAATAGTGTCTATCAGGTCAAAAATTTAATGAGCCTAGATTGCATGCAAAGCCACCACATGATAAAAAAGTAGTAACGAGATGAAGAATGGTAGTAGGATCCACAATTTGAATACAAGGTTGTCAAGTGTCATAATTTGGGAATCCTAAATCAAAGATTGATGGAATAAATTCAATCAATCTCCAAAAGGCATAAGATAGTGACACATGTCTAGATTTATGATGGTCATATATTTTAAATATGATAAATAACATGGTGAGGATGCCATATAGGTAGATGAATTAGATCAAAGGATTTTGTGAAACAATGTAAGTAAATACATAGAGTTAAGACCTAAATCTGATCTAGGTCAAACTAGAGCAAATATTTCAAAGGCATATGCCACCATTAGAGTTTAGTTGAGAACCTTTAAGCATGAAACATAGTAATATAGTCAAGATTATCAATGAGGAATTTTTTCCACCAATTTTTTTTTGTGTCTTGCTAACAATCAAGAGATCAAGCAGCCTAGCAGATCTTCATTGAGATTATGACTATAGTAAAACTAATAAATGCAATTAGTTTTCATCTATAGTAGACTTATATCTAAGGTTTGGAATAGGGGTAAGTTTATGATTATGAAATAAACATCTTGTCTTTCGACATGGTCACATCCTAAATAAACATGTACCTACAACTGATTAAAGTAGACATAGTCATGGCTCTTTCAGGTCCGTAGATATGAAGATTTTATCCTTATAAAGAAACCAAGTAGAGGGTGGCATAGAAGTTTCAAGAGAGAGATTTAGTGGTTGAAGATTGTAGGTGGAAAATTCAATTATTTTTATATCCTTAAGGATCTTTCCTCTTTGGAAGGATCATGAATCATCATCTTCAGAATAAATTCTTGTCTTCTAGTGTATTTCTTAGCCAATGAGAGGGTTTGGAGGCTATTGGGACAAATGGAGGTTAATTTTTTGATGGAATACTAGCCCTAATTTGATAAAAATGTAATTGAGAATTCATTAAAGGGTGGTGGCATCTCATTTATTGATTCTAATTGTGTGTTTCTTCTCTCTCTTCCCCTTTCTCCTATATCTCCCATTTTTTCCCCATTGGAAAGTGGGCTCTTTCTCTAATTTTTTGACTCTCATAAGGACTCTCTAATTCTATAAGAGAAAGATACTCTAATTTGACATGGGAAAACCCTATAAAAATTTATAATAATTACCTCTCAATTCAATAATATGATTTTTTACCTATCTCTTGCCTTTAAACTAGTGTTTAGTAAGCTTGTGCATGATAACTTTGTGAATGAGATTCTTCCATATCTATTGTCTTTATTACCTCTTTTAAGGTGTTTTCAAGCTATTTACAAGTTTGGACTTGTGTTATTTATACCATTAATGTATGTTTGGTGTGAGTCTTATAATTCCTCTTTATTTCCTTGATTTCTTGGTGAGCCTAGTTCATGAAATACTTATGTAATTAGATAGTTTATGAGATTGTGTGAGAAAATATTATCTTGTGATGATCTAGTGTTGGTTTCAAGCATATGTGAGTCTCATTTAAATTTGGTACATCACCTTTTTTCTTTATTAGTAACCCTATTCCCCCTTTCTAACCCTTTTCTAAGCAAAATTCATTAGGTTAAGTTATCCATCAAGAGGAAGCTGGCTTTTTCCAGAGGTTCAACCTCATCATAGGATACCTATAGCTTGAGGTTGTTCCCATTATGTGAATTAGTTTTAGGGATCCTAAATAACCCCATCTAAGGGTTAAAACTAATTCCATAATATTTCTTTAATAATAGGGTCATTGGGGTTAGCTCGACACCCTGTGACTACTAACCCATTTTCCCCCAATATCACATTGAAGATGCAAAGCTAGGGTTTTACCATTTCACAAGGAGTGACCATCCATGTCCTAGATATAAATGAACTAGAGGGAAGGTGAAGCAAAACCCAAAATCATCTATATGGTCACATACTTTTTTCAATAGATATTCCATACATGACATTAGTATTAAACCTAGATATTAACATCGATACAACCATCTCAGGCTGATGTTACTATCTAGAGATCCAAAGGTGTCAAATATAAAACTTAATGATTATTTTATAATATCTTTCCTTCCCAATTTTAGCCTATTCCATATCTAAAACTATATTAACATCAATATAAGCTAAGTACTTCACTTATTTATCATTTTTATATCTAACATACTTGTACTTTCCATATTTAGACTATCTCAATATAATAAATTCAATGTATGCTTATATCTAAGTTTAGCAGCTAACTGGCATGCTATAAATCTAATTATCACACTTGTGCCATTTTATTTCTATATACCCCTTTAATAATCTAGACAACACTAATCTAGATCTATTTTAGGGTTAAATAGACACATTGCCACTAGTGTGTGTGATAATCTAATTACTACTGCTCTTTTTTCCATTTCATGATGGGGACATTCTATTCATGAGTGTCCTTATAAATAACAAATAATATACCATATACTATCCCTTGGTAGGTTATTCTTAACTATTATTGAGTAAAACTCATAACCTTTAATCTAAATCTCTTATTTTAATCATAATTGTTCCAATTATAACTATAGTATTTCTACATTATCTTTTAATGATGAGTCTATTTTATGTCTCTAGGATTGAGCTTCTAGGACTAATTTCATCTGAAGCATTTCCACAAATGTATTAAATATTTTTACATCCATGTTTGGTCATAGGTATGGTATTAATCTAGATATAAACCACTCAATTCATCTCTTCTTATTCAATGGTTTCTCTACTTTCCTTACTATTAATTTGAATATTTGATCATACTCTTTCACTATTTATTTTTCTTTATGTATAACTCTCTCATCTTACTAATACTTTTAGTAGGAGTGTTAGGGAGGTGAAAGTATCTTTTGATGTATTTTTGTATATCTACCCATTAATTTTCATGTCTAAAATAAGTTTTCATGTGCCATTTAAGGGCATCATCACTGAGTGTTTTGATAAATTCAAATAAAAATAATTTATCATAAGTGATATTATGGCTCCACCAATATGAATCTAATACAAAAAATGTTCTTCCATATATTTAGTATAATTTTCAAATAGTGTTAACTTTATTCGATTTCGTGTCATTTTTTCTTTATTAGGTTGTGTATGAATACTACTACTGGTACTACTTTTACTATTATTCCAATTGATCGATGTACTTATTCTAGAAGTACTATAAGAAAATTTTCTCTAATTATATTTTTTTGTTTAGTAATATTCTGACTACATCCTTTATCTCTTCCTAAACATTTATGAAAGTATTTCATTCCTAGGACTTTTATTTGATTTATTATCAACTCCTTCTTGTTCTCAATCCCTTCACTATAAATTTTATACTTATTTGTTAATTCTTATACTATATTTTATTCTTTTTGTATAATTTTAGTCATATAAAATGTAAAAATTGGTAACTTGAGCATGGATAATGACACCCAACCCATAGGTCCCTCTTGCTTGCTCTCATGACCCTCATAGGCTTGTTTTCACTGATTCCCAATCATCCATAGCCTTCTAGACTTGACCCTAGCTAATTTAGGACCCTCTTTTCATGACCAATACATCCCCCTAGGTTGTATCTACCAAGGATAATAACACCACACTAAGACCAGAGTGTCAGTGCCATTATTGTCCACTCTCAGTGCTATTGTTCAATCTTTTTTCTGGCCCCAATAGTGAATTCCTTTTGGTTTCCCATCCTTCTCCTTGTTAGCCTAACATGAGTAAATTCAATCCATGACCAATAGATCCCTATAAAATCCCATTCAAAGATAATTTGGAAAGGGAAAGAAAATATTATCAAGCAAGCAAGAATATAAGTGAAACCACTCAGATTATCTTCCCTATTCTCTGCATACAACCATCTAGTACAGTTCTAAGCACCTTTAAGTCTCTAAACCAGCCCCTAGTCATCTCAAGCACACCTAGTTTATCATTTATTTACATTCTTATATCATAATTATACCAAGCACTTTCAAAGTGAGAACTACATATGGCCTGATCCCTCTTCGAAGTATTGGTGTGTAGGCAACATACCCACACATGAGGTGTGAAGCATGTCTATTGTATCTTACACACACTAACCCCTTTTCCCTATCTACCAATTTTTTTTCAAGTACATTGATGGCTTAGAAATGAGGAAAATTATCTCTATAGGGAGTAATATTGATAGTGAAGCTTCATAAATTTAGAGATAATGTCATATAAACCTATCAAACAAAACCCAAAAAGATCAAAATCGTAGGACGACAATGCCAAACAAGGATTATAGTTTTGGTTCCACTCTTATCCACTTTTGGTGCTCCTATATAATCAAAAAATGAAGGATGGAATCCTATTAGTGATAGTGTCCTAGGTTTGCACAATGAATATCAGACCCTGTCTCAGTTGGATCAACACAGGCTAAGCTAAGTCTTATTTTCTCCTTTTTATTATTATTTTTAGAAAAGCTCTAATTAAAAATAAATTTCAAAAATTAGTGGATTATTTATTGCATATTATTTACTAATTTATCAATCTAGACCCTTTAACTAAATTAGGAATAAAACCTCAATATTCCCAAATTTTTTAAATCATTTGGTGAACCTGACTTACTTCATTTGTGTATAAAAACCTTAGAAACCCTAGGGTAATTTTCCTACAGATTTTTCCTATAATTTTTTGAATTTTTACTTGAATATTTAAATAACAAATTCATTTCAAATTTTAAAATTTAGTGGTAAATTTTAAAATAATTTTCTTTCAAACCCTAGTTGCCCATATTAGGTCCTAATATTTTTCTAGTAATTTTCCAACAATTTTCTAAATTTTTACTAGCATATTAAAATTAGAGAATCCATTCAAATTTTAAAATTCAATAGTAATTTTCAAAAACATTTATTTTTTAAAACCCTAGTTGCATCTACTAGGTCTTATTAGATCACTAATTTTCCAATCATTTTTTGAATTTTAACTAGCATATTTAAGTCAAAAAATACATTCACATTTCAAAAATCAATAGTAATTCTCAAAAATGTTTATTTTTCAAAACCCTAGTTGCATATACTACCTCTTTTTAAATCAAAAATTTTCCAATACATTTTTTATTTTTTACTTGCATATCTAACTCATAAATCTAATTTCAATGTCAAAATTTCATAGTAATTTGTCAAAATTATCATCTTTCAAACCCTACTTGCATACACTAGGTCCCATTACTTCTTAAGATATTACCTTACATTATTAAAAAATAGATTTTAAACAAAAATGTATCTCACTTATTTACAAATTTTTCTTATATTTATTGTAAAAAATAAGGAGACCGTCATTGGTCCTATCAGGTACATGAATTATGAAGTTTATCATATATTAGTACAAATCTTTATTCTTTGCATTTCATGCTTACTTTTTCTACTAAGGGATGATATTAAAAAAATCATTGCTAAACATTCACAAAATTTCAATATTCCTTTTGCATACTCTCTCTCACTCATGTGGAATTTTTTTCAAGTTTATCATGCTAAACACATTAGAAATGTCATAGCACATGTCAAAGTTCTTTATGCATCAATGAATAAATACATGTTCTCTCTCCCTTATTTGCTATCTCTCATGTGGAATGATCTTTATAAATATATTGTTATACAACTTGTAACTCCAATTACATGTATTTTATCCCACATACATGGTTTTTATCTAGAAGATTAATTTCATAAACTAACAACCATCTGTCAAGTTTTAATGTCATATCTTATACATAGGAAATAATTTCCTTCTCCTCTTCTCCCCCAACAGGGTGATAACTACTTTCTCTTTAACTAAGTCCATGCTATCACCCCTCCAAAAGGTGAGGTAACCCATACTATTATTCCTAATGCATACATTTAGCCTATAGATTCTTCAAAACCTCGTCAACATATGTGATTACATGTTTAATTGAAAACAACTAGGGTTTGCACTTGTGAGACACTAAGGGATCAAATCATCAGTATGAGCAAGTTAATTTGCAATTTACAAACATAGAATAAACTATTACATGACAAGATCATAACATTGGAAAATTAGATTATAATATAAAAGCCTCAAATGCACCGTAGTGTTAATCATGTATATGTACCTTCATCTAGTCAATTAGTTACAAGCAATGTTACATATCAAAATAAGAAATCACAATAAAATAACTCTACAACTAGTGATTCAAAAAACATTAAAAGATAAAATAAGAGTTCAAGTGAGATACTCAGGGAAATGATTAAATCTAAGTTTATCAAACTACCTCCTCTACATCTAGTAAGAAGATTCAGATATTGTTATGCATATCATAGAATGCATAGGCATTACATAGATTCATGTTTGGTACTGAAACAACATATATAACATATAATTGCTAATAAGGACCCTATACATGGTAAATTAGTCAAGCAATCCATAGTGACACAAGAACACATTCACAAAGGATCAAATTTAGAAATAGTATAATAGTGGCTACCAAAGCATAAGTCAAAATAACAAAAGGATCAAAAAGAAAAATCAAAGCTAGGAACAATACCATAGGCATAGGTAAATCATGAAAAATATGCAAATCTACCTCTCCAAAATGAGGCTCAACTTTCAAAGTACTATGGGTTTGGTTAAAAATATATACAATAGTTTGTTTATCAAGGTTAAGGGTTGGGAAAGCAATCTCAAGGCATCACTACTCCTATTCTTGTAGATGATAATGTTTTTCACCAAGGTTTAGGATTTATTAAACATCCTAAGGCAAATAATTCACATATATAATTTATCAAAGGAAAAGATCTAGATACAAAAAAAATTCAACACTAGTATTCCATTAGTTCAAAATAAAGATGATAATGATGAGTGGAATAATACAATTTTTTATGATTTCCAAGACATAGATAATAAATTAATACAATCATATTCATAGCCATTCCCTCTTGCTTCACAATCATCAATGATTCCATTTTTTGATACAAGACACCATGATAGGGAGTCTCCCATGAGACTCATTGGTTAGTATCATTTCTTCTGAGTTTAGCTTGTGTATACCTTCTTTTCAATTACTTGTACATAGTATTCTTATGCTTTATTGTATATATCTCAAAAACTTTCAAAAATCCAAAAATAATACAACATATTCAAAATACAAAAAACATTCAAATATATCAAAATACCAAAAATATTTTTGATTATATGCATTATCCATGATTTACATTTCTACTACTATGCTAGAATTACATTTGCTATTCTATGCTATTGTTTATCAATTTATCTACATTACCATTCTTCATTTAATCTTCTTTAAGTGTATGTAGTGACATCCAACTCTTTAATTGCTTCACTCTACCCATTGAGGGGACATCCAATTTCTACATCAAGATACATAGATATACATACACACTAGGGTATCTTCTACATGACTACACCATCTAGGTTATGTCATTCCTACCCCACACACTTTAGCTATCAGGTTGATATACATTACTTACTAGCTTACATATATTACTCTATTGATAATCACTAGTATATAGCACTTTTCCTAGCATATATAGAGTCTTATACTAACATGTATTGCATACTTTCCCTCTTATTTTGATTAGTTAGATGTGATTGTATTTCTAGTTAGTATATGATTTCATTTATTGCTTTATGTAACTAGCTATGATTGCATTTCTTAGTTCCTATGTTGTCTCTAGTATGTGCTTTAGGACATTTTCCTATGTCCTTTGCTTATAAGTATTGTGTGTGCCTTAGGACATTTGATAATGTCCTTTGATTCTATTAATGTGTTTACCTTTAGACATTTTCCAATGTCCCTTACCTGTACTACTCTATGTGATTATGGCTTTCATGCTAATTTGCTTGTTTCAACTATATGTATATGTCAGAGGATATGTATATGGCTTTCATGCTAAAGGAGATCAGAAGATGTCAAAGGAAAAGGAAATGAAGGAGGAAATGCTTTCCTTTTTCTCCTCCTGATGAAGGCTGATAGAAATATCAATTTGGATAGTCAGGCTGATATCCTACGTGTGGTTCCTCCTTTGGTCTTGAAGGAGCAGAATAAAATGTTATGCTCAATACCTAAGGAGGAGGAAATCTTCAAAGCAGCTAGTTCTTTAGGAGTAGATAAAGCACCTGGACCAGATGGATTTCCCATGTTCTTTTTTCAAAAGCTATGGAAACTTGTTGGAAAATATGTAAGTAATGTGGTGAAGGAATTATCTGGAGCCAAACAGATGCTTAAGGAAGTTAATGCCACTTTTCTCCTGATCAGTTTAGACCAATTAGCCTGTGCAATTCTTTCTATAAGATTATATCCAAAGTTTTTACATCTAGACTAATTCAAGTGATCCCTTCGATTATTGCTATCCAGCAAAATGGATTCATCCTAGGAAGACAAATCCTCAATTCTATAATTACTACTCATGAGAATATTCATTCGTTGTTCAGCTCTAACAATGAGGGGTTCATAATGAAAGTTGATATTGCTAAAGCATATGACAGGGTGGACTGGTTATTCCTGTCAAATAGTCTTATTGTCTTTGGCTTTAAACAAAGAGTGGTTGACATTATTAAGTAGTTGATATCTACTACATCTATTGTAGTGCTGGTAAATGGGAGTTCGTCCCGCTTCTTTAAACCATCAAGGGGATTGAGACAAGGGGATCCTATATCCCCTATTCTGTTTGTTATTATGGCTGATAGTATGGGAAGATATACAGGGGACTTAGTCTGTAAAGGTTTATTTAAGGGTCTGAAACCCTCTTCTCATCCTTTAATATGCTCCCATGGTCAATTTTTTGATGATACTATTTTCATGGGGCAATCTGAAGTCACAAAAGCAAGAACTTTGAAGCAAGCTATAAATTTATATTCAGCTACCTCAGGACAATTGATTAACTGGAACAAAAGTGCAGTGTTCTTCACTAACACCCCAAGTCATAGACAGAACAAAATAGCTAAAATCCTTGAATGCTCCATAGGATCTCTCCCCTCCTCTTACTTGGGTCTCCCTCTTGGGATGAAAGTTCTTGAAGCTTTTTGCGAAGAACTTATTAACAAATTTAGCAAGAAACTTGTGGGATGGAAAGGAAATTTTCTAAGTCAGGCAGGAAAGCTTACCCTCCTCAAAGCAAGTATTCAAAGCATACCCACTTATGCTTTGAGTCTTTTCAGAATTCCCACCAAATTTGTAGAAGCTATTGAAAAAATTTAGAGAAACTTTCTTTGGACAGGTATTGAGGAGAAAAGGAGAATGCCTTTAATTGCTTGGGATAACATTTGTAAACTTATCAGGGAAGGAGGACTAGGAATAAGGAAAATTAGAAGTATGAACACAACTCTCTTAGCCAAGCAGGGATGGAGGGTTTATCAGGAAAACAAAGAATGGAGAAATATATGGAAGCATAAGTATTTATTCAAGGCAAAGTCCCTCTCTAATTTCTTTTCTTACCTTGACGTTTCCCATCCATCTTCCATATGGGGGGCAGTTCAAGGTACTAAACAAGTTTTAGAAGAAGGAAGCTCTTGGAAAGCTGGCAATGGAAAAAGGTGAAATTTTGGGAGGATGTTTGGTTAAAAGGAAAACCTTTGATAGATGAAATCCAAGATAAAGAAGCAATAGACTGATGTAAGCAAAGATTGGGAATAATGGTTAACCAATACTGGCAGAACAACTCTTGGGTGAACCTTACTAATCTTGATCAATATTTCAAGAATATACAACTATCCCTAAATGCTATATCTCTCTACCCTAATCTTGAAGATAATATTGTTTGGCATAATGAGCCTAGTGGACAATTCAAAGTTTCTTCCATTTTTACTTCAAAGGGAAATGGCAACAAACCTTTGTGGACGAAGGCCTGGATAAAGGGGCTAATCCCTAAAATCAAAATCTTCTTCTGGACCCTCATCCAAAATAAAATCTTGACTCTGGACAATTTATAGAAAAGAGGAATATATGTTGTGAACAGGTGTATTCTCTATAAGAAGGGCTTTGAAGATAGAGATCACTTGTTTGTGAACTATTCTTTTACGTAGCAAGTTTGGAAAGAAATCCTCAATCTATGGGGTATTGCTTGGATTCACCACAAAAATGTGGAACTATCTTTTAAAAGTTGGTACTGTCCTTCTAAGAATCTTGAAGTTATATTCTTATGGAAACTAACTCTTCCCCATATTTGGTGGGGAATATGGAAGGAAAGAAATAACTAAATTTTTAGAAGTAAAGAACTTACCAGATGGGTGGTGAGGCAGAACATCATTAGAGCTATTAAGGAGAATTTCTCATCGCAAAGGAATCCAAATCTAACCTTTCAAGTGGATAATCCCTTAAGAATGGAAAATTCTAATGGTAAACCTGAAAATCCTAGACTAGGTGTTACTTGGAATGTCCCCCCTCAAGGGTGGATTAAAGGAAACTTTGATGGAACTGCTAAAGGGAATCCGAGGAATGTAGGATGCGGAGGAGTCTTGAGAAACCATATGGGAAATGCAATCAATGCTATTGCAATCCCCATTGGAAAGTTGAATTGTCATATTGCTGAAGCTTTTACTGCCCTTCAAACCATCAAACTAGCTGTGGAGTCGGGATATTCTAAATTATGGCTGGAAGGGGACTCCTTGAATATCATAAATATTCTAAACAATAAAATTTTTGTGTCATGGACTATAGAGGCTATGGTGATGGAGATGAAAAATTTAATCAAAATATTTGAAAAAGTAACTATTACCCACACCTACCGTGAAGCTAACGGAGTTGCTGACTGGTTAGCAAATTATGCAATCCGAACAGGACACAAAGTGAGGTGGCAGGAAACATTAAAAAACAATGTGGATCTTAAATCACTCATTCATCATGACACAATTCATGCAAAGGAGGGAAAGATTAGCTTGTAATAGAAAACTAATGAGTTGGAGGAGTGGCTTCATGGAGAAAGGTTTACAATCATTAAAAAGGAATGTCCTCGAGAACGAGAAGCGGATCCTGAACGTGCCTAAAAAAAGGTGAGCTTTGAACCAAATTGGTAGCAGGTGGGATCATTGTATAGTTTACAGTGATTGGGTATCAAAGTAAATCTGCATGGCTTGTGTAAGGAAAGGAGAACCAAGGAAGCAGGAACCCAAAAATTGTGAAGAGTGGAAAGCGAAACAAGATGTCTGGAAGATCCTGCAGAGAGGGAAGGTTGTGAACTACATGGAAAGGCTCCATGGTTCAAAACCTCATATTACAATAGATTTTTTCAAAAACTAGATTGATGAAGGGTCACTCTGCATGGCATCACAGTGAATCTAATAGAGGAATTTATAGCAGAGGTTACGGGGCTGCCTACAGAAGGAATAAAATTCTCCAAGTAGACTAGCATTTCAAATGAGGCCTTTTGCAAATTCCCTAAGACAGACATTGAGGAGTAGAAGCTGGAAAAGAATGGGGATTTCTTTGAACTAGAGTAGATTAAGGGCATTTGGAGGGATGTCTTATGCTATATTCAGGAGTACTTCATACTCGATGGAAGAAGCAAGAGAGTCCACAAATTCCACTTTGTATTCCTAAATCATTTCAGACACAGTAAGAATTTCCTTTCCCTTTTATCTGCATTTCTCTTTGATCCAAAAATTTATTCACTCACATGAAGAAGGAAATGCATCCTATTCTGCATGAAGGATTAATTCTAATAATTGAAGGCTATTACAAGAATAAGGCCATGGTTATGAACCCTTATTTGGGGAAAAACAAGGATTCACGGAGTAACAAGAGTGAAATTGTTAAAGGGAAAGATAAATCAAGCCCCCTAGTGTAAATAATTAGAATGTTGACGAGGATACAGAATGGGAGAGAACTGATAAGTCTGGGGAGGAAAGCTTGGAGGAAGAGGGAGGAACAATAAGTAGGAATTCAAGTTCTAGTGAGGAAGAAGAAGTTCAAGAGAAGAATGAGAAAGAAGGAGTCAACATAGAGGAGAAGTCTAAAAATAGTGAACACGACTTTGAGGAAAACCAGCAAGTGTTTGAGGATGATAAAGTCCTGGATGACCCTGTTGAGGACATTATTTCAATAAATGAGAGGGAAGACATAGTTTAGGCTGACAACCAAGAAATGGACTTGGGAGCTCAAGCTGAAACTAAGGAGCAAAATCAAAGGGGAAGAGAGGACCACATTGAAGAAGACGGGAATAGTCCTAATAAGAACACAGAAAAGTGGAGTGATAAAAGGCAGAATGATGGAAGGCACACACCTACGAGATGGGTTAATGGCAAAGCAGAGGCTATCCTCCAACTCGATTCTTGGATGTTTAAGGAGATAATGGATCTCAAAAGGAAAATGGAAATAATGGAAGATAACCAGAAGGCAGTTTGGAACAAAATCAATAACATGGAAAAATAGATGAGAGATATTCCCATCAAACTCAAAGACTATGAGAACAACCTAAGGGAACTCATCAAGGAAAGAAGAATGAAGATGGAGGAGGTTACATCTAACATATGTGCTACAACTATTAATATTGGAAAAAGAGTTAATGAGGAAATCAAATCCTTGGAGGGGCCTAACAAGAGGATGAGACAGAGCTCAAGAAAGAAAGCTATGCAAGAGGGAGCTATGTTGGCAGCTACTACCATTCAGGACACTACTGTGAAAGGTAAGTTAGCAGTGAAAATGATTTTGGAACTAGAAGAATAGCTTGGTTCTTTTAGTTGGTCGTGTTGTCTGGTCTTGTTTCCTAGTTTTTTGTAATCTTTTGACTATGGTGTAGCCAGGTCTATGTAAAACTTGGGTTATGATTTGTGGTCTTTTCAGTGGTTTCAGGTCCATATAAAACTTGTTTATGATACTTCTTTGTAGTAGGTTTTAGGTTCTACCTATGGTCATAAATGCTTCATCTTTCTATCTTTGTTTCTGGGTTTTGGGGCCCCTTTAAAACCTGTTTTTACCTTAATCTAAAACTATATGTATATGTGGCATTTGAACATGCCTTGTATGCTTACTTTTTATTTTGAGTGAAATGTGCCCATGTCCCTTGTTTGGTTGGTCCCTTGGACACCCTTGTATACTTATTACTTCTTTCCTTGTGTGCTTGTTGCTTGATTACTTTCAATTGTATGTAATGTCATGATCCATATCATGTATTATTCATGTTTTATTGAATGCCATGATGGAAATCATGCTCCATCCCTCTAACTAACAACTAAAATCTAATGAGACTTTAAATTATAGTTTAATTCATTACACATGCTATTACATTGTTATATCTATTTAGGTATACCCTTGTTGATCTAATAATCTCTTATTACAACCCATGCTATATCTTAAGACATCTTGTTGATTATTATTGTTATATCATGTATCCATGAAACATAAAAGACTTGTAGGGATTTTTATTCTAAGGGTAGTCATTATAAGGTCTCCATTCTTACCCTCAAAAGAGGGGGAAACAAATAAGGGTATTGTTATAGAGATTAGATCTCCTATCAGTCAAAAAATCCAGTTTTAGAACATTCAAAATAACAACCAAACATCAAACCAATCAGAATAGACAAGGTAGATAGTCAAAAATCTAGAATAGTCATTAGATTTGACCCAATATAATATCATCAAGACTATACTACAACATTGGTGGTAATACAATTAATTTCTAGTGCTCCTGTCCAAATAATAGAAAAACTAGATTTTTTAGAAATAGACAAAAAGGTAAGTTTAGTTATAGTTTTCTCATCTATAGTTTAGACTAGAGTCACTAGTTTTAGTACAATTTTGATTAGAGAATCTAGAGATATGAGGCATCATGCATGACATGATGGATCTCATTTCCAATTTTAGATAGGGTAGTTGGTACAACTTCTAGATTAGAATCCATGTTTTAGACACCAGTGAAATGGGGTAATGTGTGCAACACATTTATTTTATTTATTTATTAATTCAACATTATCTAGAATTCTCAATATTTATGTTCATTACTCCATTTAAAGGTGGTTGCCATCATTTTTGGTTTGGATTTCATACAAGCCTAACTTCCAAGTTCCCAAGTTCTCAAGTTCCTGAGTGGCTTCCACTTAAGCTAGATTCTCAATTTTAGAGTGGCTTCATACAAGCCTAATCTCCATCTTTCAGAATGGCCAAGAGTGGCATAGTTTATAGCATATATTAAAATATCCATGCCAATATTGTTAGATCATATTACATTCATAGGCTTCAAGAGCCATGTCATATGATATACCTTCTATACCAGTATCAATTTACAACTTCACTTCACAGGGCAATGATGGAGCCAAAGGGTTAGCCTTTATATTATTGAGCCATCTATTCAAAGGGATTAGACACATAATCTAAACATCGATCAACACATACATGAACACCTAAATTTACTTAATGGGTGTGATGGATCTAAAGGGATACCCTTTGCATTCTTGAGCCACTTTTTAGGGAATTGAGAACTCAATGTTGTTCATGATATTACTCTTGGTATAACATCATCCAAGATTACTTAGCATCAAAATAAGTTTTATATTGGTCCACATACCTAGTGAGGTGTATTCATTCCTTTCTCTTCCTCTCTCTTACCTAACTTTGTACGTTCTTATTTTAGATATAATAAATCTAGTAAGAAATGATCTACTCTTTATTTTATTTTATAGATTCACACTTCACAATGTGATTTGTATGCACACCCAACATCACACAAGATTCATGAGATTCACCCTTATAGGTAAGTTTAGGTACACTTTCTATTTTTAATTTATCTTAGTATTTCACTTTGCTACATCACTAAAATAAAGGGGGGGAAATTTAGTCATATAAAATGCAAAAATTAGTAAATTGAGCATGGATAATGACACCCAACCCATAGGTCCCTCTTACTTTCTCTCATAATCCTCATAGGATTGTTTTCACTTATTCCCAATCATCTGTAGCCTTCCAAACTTGACCATCACTAATATAGGACCCTTTTTTCATGACCAATCCATCCCCTCAGGTCCCATCTACCAAGGACAATAGCACCACACTAGGATAGGAGAATTGGTGTCACTATTGTCTAATTTTGATGTTATTATCCAAGCTCATTTTTGGTCCCAATGGTCAATTCCTTCTAGTTCCCCATCCTTCTCCTTATCAGCCTAACATGAAAAAATTCAATCCATGATCAATAGATCCATATAAAATCCCATTCAAAGATAATTTGGAAAGGGTTGGAAAATATTATCAAGCAAACAAGTGAAACCACTTAGAAAATCTTCTCTATTATCTACATACAACCATCTAGTATAGTTCTAAGCACCTCTAAATCTCTACACCAATCCCTAGTCTTCTCAAGCACACCTAGTTTAACATTTCCTTGCATTCTCATATCAAAATTGTACCAAGTACTTTCAAAGGAATAACTACATATGGATTGATCCCTCTTCAGAGTATTGGTATGTAGGTAGTATTCCCACACATGGGGTGTGAATCATGTCCAATGCATCTTAGACACACTAACCCATTTTTCCTAGCTATAAAAGTTTTGTTCAAGTACATTGAAGGCTTAAAAATAAATAAAATCAAATCTATAGGGATAAATATTGATAAAAAAGCTTCAAAAATTTAGAGACAGTGTTATATAGACCCATCAAACAAAACCCAAAAAGCTTAGACTCTTAGGACAACAATGCTAGAGAAGGACTATAGTACTAGAGCCACTCCTATTGACTTTTGATGCTCCTATCCAACTAGAAAATGAAAGCTAGAATCCTATTTATGATAGTATCCCAAGCTTGCATAATGAATATTAGACCCTATATTAGTTAGATCAACATAGTTTAAGCTAAGTTTTATTTTCTCCCTTTTATTACTATTTTTAGAAAAGCTCTAATTATAAATAAATTTCACAAATTAGTAGATTATGTATTACATATTATTTATTGATTTATCAATCTAGACCCTTTAACTAAATTAGGAATAAAACCTCAATATTCCCAAAATTGTTAAATAAATAATATATGGATGTTCACATCTATTTTGAAATGACATAGGGGATGGAATTTCATCCAAAGGGCTCTTTCCTCATGGACCTCTTGTGGTTGGGTTTTTGGGGGTTTGTGTCACTTAAAGTATCTTATTCAAAATCTTCTATCTCTATTTTATATTATTATCTAATATTTTCATTAAGTGATCTTTCTTACATTAATCTAACTTCCTCATGATCTCTATTTTGTATTTATATTATATCACAACTAACACTTATGTTGGTACCTCTTCAAATTTATACTTGTTCTTCTATATTTTCCTTATGACTTTATTCCTAATAATTTCCTCTTAGAATTATTTTAATTGATAAAATATATTCTCTTGATTATATTATATAACCAACTTCTCCTATTTTCATAATATTTTATTCATATCTTCTCCTACCACTTTTTAGGCCTCATCCACTGTGGGCCAAACTACTCATCATGGATTGGTATTCTACACCCAAGGTTTTAAATAGTTTTGAGGTTCCCATAAATGTGTCTAACAATGATAATCCTTTCCACATGTCATTCATGATTTTTTTTGATGTGTGATATAATCTCTTCTATTCTATTCCTCTCAATAACTTCCTATGTACCCTCTAATGGTACTAATATTAACTCACTTATTTGTGGCAGAGGGATAACATATATATTTTAAATATGAGGATTTAAATTGATATATGTAATATTAGTTTCATTTGTTATCTTAGTTATCCTTAACATTCTCTCTTCTCTTTCTTTATTATGAGTTTCTGTACTAACTTCTAATTTAATTATCATCCTCAATCTATTTTCTCATCCATTTATTCATACTTTATTCCTTACCTAACTTATTTGATTTTTTTCTCTTACTAATATATTATTTATTTCTTAGCTAATTTATTCTTAATCTGATACTTATCTTCCTATCCCATTACATATTATTTAAACTCCCCCAACTATTTAGATCATATATATCGATGATTCATGTTTTTTGAGAATTCCCCTTCTTTTCACCCACCATTCCTTAGGTGCATGTCCCCTAAAAGAAATATTTACCTTCTATTACCAACCCTATATACAAAAATAGATTGTATATGAGGAGTGTTATCCTATTAAATAAGTCTTCTCTTGCTCCTTCCATATATTTATTTTTTTGGCATCAAAACTTGTTCAACCATGAATAACCCAAATTATTAAAAATGAATTGAGTGTAGTCTCAAACCAATAACCAATATCATGGGTAAAAGGTGTGTCAAGGTGTTTAAGTGCCTCAATATTTTTAATCATCCATTTGATAGGTTTTTTAACATGGATCCTACAACCTTATATATGCTTAACTTGTCTTAATATCCAAGGTCATAACTCTATTCAAATGTAACCCAACATTATTATTCTTGGGATATTAAAAAGGATGATTTTACTTCAAGTAATTTTTTACCCATTTATTTAGAATCAAATTTATTTTTTTAGTGTTATTTCCCACAACTCTTCAATTTATATTAAATCTAATTTCCATAACTCCAATGGATGTCTTCCCCTCAACATTAGTTAGCTGAAGTCCATGTGATGCCACCAAATGTTGACATAAAATTTGAAGCTTTGGTTAAAAATGTTTATGTTATTCAAGTTAAATTTAGTTGAAAATAATGTGGCACAAGGGTTAATATTGGTTAGATTTAGTTGTCTTATGCATTCATAAAATAATAAGGGTGATCATTCATAGTAATCAATACACAGTGTTCGCTACTCTAACTTCTCTTTCTTTATATAAATATATTAGAACCAACTATATTATTTTTGCATATATATCTATTCTATACCACCTTAATATTTACTCTATTTCTACTCTTTACTAAGATATTATAAAAATTACTATTCTATGTAACCTCTTAAATCACTTCTCTATTACACTTCAACTATTCCATGTTATATCTACCATATTAAAATGCTTCTATATAAATATTGACTAGATACCTTTATAACTCAATAGTCACATATGTGTGAGACATGAATTTTATTAAATCAGGTCATCCTATGTTACTGTAAGGATCCAATATTTACCACATTTCCTAGGTTAGTAGAATCCTTTATCCCATTGATTTGGAGATGTATCTTGATGCTATGATAAAGTTAGATATTTTGTGGTAATCCTATTTTCTCCCTTAACTATTGAAGAATCCTACCAACAAGGTGTTCATGATATGTGGAAAATAAATATGTCTAATTTACATAATGATCCTACTAATATACCAAAAGTACCATCTATATTCTCATGAGTGTGCACAACTAGTAGGAAACCTACATACATAATGTTAACTACCCTTATTGGTATTAATATTGATGAAAATTCAAATAAGGTATGATTATTTTTCTCACTTCAAGTATTATCTAGTTTCAAGTATAGAATTAATGGACATTTTTTGAATGAAATACTTATACTGTCAAAACTAATTGATTTAGAATGGATAAGTGTTTCCCTATACCATTTACATTTTTCATGCACATCATTTTGTAATAGTGCATCATACAATGGATATTTGGATGATACAAAATATTAAAATAAATATCCATAATTATTAGTGATGTGTTCTTTGATCTTCCTAAGACATTTAATTATGTGATTGTGTAGTTTTCTCCATGTTTAAAAAAAGGTAGGCCAACATGGTGAATGAAAAAATTGATCAATTTTGTGTCTAAACTACATTCAAGAGTGAATTTATGTAATCACAAACAAATTTAACTAAAAATCAACATTAGACCTAATTTACCCATAAACTATCATTTTGACCTAAAATTACAATGATATATCCTTGATTAGGGCAATAGCTCATATTACATCATTAATCTTACCGAGTGCATCCTGAATTAAATCAAACATTTTCAAGTTTTTTCACATGAAAATTAAGTGAATACTTGATTGAAAAAAAGAAACATTTTAAAATCCACCATTCTTCTAATTATTGATTAATCCCACTTAATCAAGCGTAATCATTCCTCTAATAGGAAAAACCATGGATTTAGAATTATCCTATTTTATTAAATTTAAAATTTGAATATTACCTCATAAATGGATGACATCATCAAGAAAAGTGTGAAATAAATCAAAGGTTATGACATGTATTACATTTTATTTACACTCTCAAAATAAATTCTTACACCTCTCTTACACACTCTTCCTCTTACACACTCCAAGAGGACCAATGACTACACTTTTATTTAAACATGCCTTCCATACTCCAATATGCCTTAAATGGCATATCTTACACACTCTAGTGCATAATCATATATTTTAGGATTGATCCTCAACCCTCTATATTGAGATGAGATGAATGGTTCAGAATGATTTAGGAAATCTATAAACAAGAGCCTCACACCTCTTATTTCAAGAAGCTTTCCCATGTATACTTACTCTACAAAATTATATAAGGATATTAAACACTTATGCCAATCCTAATCTAAAATCAAGTGTAGACAAGGAGAGGTTATTCCCATATAAGGAATCAAGCATTGACAAATACTTTTATATCTATAAGCTGAGATTGACTTTTTTAGACTGGTTCTCAAGTGAATATTCAAGGGAAGTAAAAGCATGGTTATTTATATTCAAATTGCATTTCTTTCTTGTTTTCAACATAGATCAACCTAGGGATTAGACTGAGATGCTATTTCTTCAAGTTGTTTTTATTTTGTTCACTAATAATTGATTTACCTCTCTTGGATTCTTAATCTACATAATGGCATTCTTGATGGTACCCAAAGATTTTGATGCACCCCAAAAGTTATTATAGACCATTTATCTTATTATAATGACTAGAATTAGCTTTATAAACAAGATAATTCAATATTTTTCTTTAAAATTATATTTAAGTTTGTTCTAGACCAAAAAAAATTCATTATTGTGTAATTATAAATTTGGAGAAATCTTTAGTGAAATCATTGCCTATAGTAACAAAATTGTTGTATGTGCGTTAACTCTATTATGGAAAGTCCAAAATATGAAATTGAGACATCTGTAGTGAAAATATATTCTATAATAATGAAATTATCTTTTATGGCAATAAAATTTTCTTTTTTAGTAGTGAAATTGTTTTCTATAGCAGAATTGTCTTTTACAGGGGTGAAGTTGTATTCCAAAGTAGTGAAATTGTCTTCAGTACTGAAACTATCTTTTGTAATAGTCAAATTATCTTCCACAATATAAAAATTATCTTTTACAATAGTGAAATTATAATCCACAGTAGTAAAATTATCTTTTGTAATAGTGAAATTATCTTTTGCAATAGTTAAATTATCTTCAACAATAAAATTATCTTCTACAATAATGAAATTATCTTCCATAACAGTGAACTTGTATTCCACAACAATGAAATTATCTTCCATAACAAAAAATTTGTCTTCTATAATAGTTATTTTTTTTACTCTCCTGTGTTCAGTGTGAAGGTTTTATTAGTGAAATCAAAGGGTTGAGTAGTGAAATTGGACCACGTATTTGAAATTTTTTTTTGTACCAATGTCAAGACATAAAAAACACTAATTCAAGCTCCTTATTAGCTCAAAATCACATTTATCAAATTTACAATCATTTGTGTTGGAGGACCTTGGCCAAATAAGTGGTATTTTGGGTCAAATAAATCATTCTCACTTCACATTTTGATTTGGGAATTAAAATGATACACATTTCAATTGGCTTATACAAAAAATTGATCAATTTTATGTTATTTACTTTATTTCAAGTTTGCTTCTTTTTTGATTGTCTTTTGGTTTTTTTTTCATCTATGCTCTCCCCTTTTTGGGTGACTCAAAAATGAAAAAGTTCATGTTTGCCTTTTACCCTATTTTTCATTTGACTATGTGGGGTGGGGTTCATCACCTTCTTATAAGTATTTAAGGGTGTGTTTACCTAGGAATTCACATCCTAACATCATACCAAACCCCATTTATTAAGTGGGGTATACAAATTAAGGAGCCTCGCCATCATGAAGGCCTAGATTTGTGCTTACACATTATTGTGTGATGAAAGTAACCCCAAGGACTACTTTCTAATATCCTAGTTAAGGTGTGGTACCATAGAAAGGATAAATATTGGTAAAGAGGTTGAAATTATTCATTTATGGACATGTTCCCACATATTGTGAGGTATATAAATCCCATCTAGAAAGTAAAGTAAGATTATAAGCAAACATCAAATCTGGTAGCACTTCACTAAGACCCTTATGATTGAAGTGGTTTCAAATGAATAAAAAACTCTCATGAATGGATCAATCTTAGATTGTTTCTTATATGCCACTTTTTCCATGGATCATTTAGGGTGTAAATGTAACAACCCTAGAAGATCACCTTTCTCGTATAGATATTTTGAGAGAAGGGTGGGGTTAAAATACCACCAATAATTGCAATAATTTATTTAATGAAAACTTAAAATTTATAATCCTAAATTATTGTGAGTATTTGAAAGGTTCAATGGATGTGATGAAAACCCATGTTATCTAGTAAAATTTCATTGTAGTTCTTGTGTGTTGTTGCTTGAATATTGTGTTGAAACCTTGTTCATACTTGAGACTAAATCAAACAAACCAAGTTCAAATCTAATTTTTTTATATACACACAATGAGGTGTTACTCTACCAAAATTTTGGTAAAAAAAAAGTGACATGTTAAATATTGGTCCTAATAGCTATATTAATGATCTAAATCACATCATTAGGCTACCTAATTTGAACTAAGAGTCTTATCTTAGTCCAAATTGCCATTTCAAACCAAGTTCAAAATTCCAACTTCTTACCCATGTTGTTCCATTATGAAATTTATTTTAGTCTAAACCTAAGTTAAAATCTAAGTACCAATTCTAAATCAACCTTATTTTCAAGGTCAAACCAAGTCTAATTCGAATTTTCAAGACCAAGTCCCAATTCTAGTCAAATTGTGCCAAGACCAAATCCATTTTAGAAGTCAAAATTTTAAATCTTGGTTCAAATATAAATTCCCCATTATCAACCATAGCCAATTATTGTGATAACCTTTATACATTTCAAGGTTGTTAAGGCATTTCAAATATGTAAAATTTCCTTTGTTTATTCACAAGGTCAATTTCCCAAGATCAAAATTTTTCAAGACAAGTCCAAATGCAAAACATTTCTTAAGTCCAAACATTGAACATTTATAATTAAAACCATAGTGCCAAATTTTTTTGGATTTCCATTTGATAAACATGTTTGAAACATTTATATTGACATACCTTTGATTGGTGTATTCCAAATTGACATTTACCTTAGCATAATCCAAACATC
This sequence comes from Torreya grandis, assembly GCA_037957365.1. Classification (NCBI taxonomy): domain Eukaryota; kingdom Viridiplantae; phylum Streptophyta; class Pinopsida; order Cupressales; family Taxaceae; genus Torreya; species Torreya grandis. The sequence goes on along the minus strand of JARHVA010001928.1, from coordinate 78,837 downwards.
TTACCTCAAACCAATTGCCAAGTGATATTCTAAGTGAGGTCACATACCAAGCCAATGTTTGAATCATTTAATACATTTTCAAGATGAAGATTATAAACATAACCATGACTAAGGACACATGTGTTGGGGCCATTTACAACCCTTCATTTTATGAGGAGGTAGTTTACAATCCCTATGGGTATGATCACTATGTAGAGGATGAAGAAGATTAATAATACCTTTCCAACATACCATCTGATTATGAAATTAAATAACATAACCCATACCTTCTAATAATATCACCTAATGTTTAATAAAGCCAATACCAACCATACCTTTCACATGTACCATTTTAGACTGAGCATTGACGTAATTTGATGTACCTTGTAAACATGCCACCTAGTGATTAATATCAACAAGATAAATTCAAGTAACAACTATTTGACAACAAAGATGAACATCCTATTAGATTATTAGAAATGGGTGTGAAATTCCCCCTAGTTTTCCCATGGATGATTTGTGTTATTTGGTTAGAAATTCCAAAGAAACACCTATCAATTTATTAGATAACAAAGCTACCTCTAGCCAAGATAAAACTTTGAATCAAGCCCTAGTAGTGTTGGTCAAAGGAAAGGGTCAAATAGTTGACCCTCCCACATAAATCCAACTTATTATTTCATAAATATAATAAGATAATTTGGATATATGTACTTTAAATAACTCATTATCTGCATTAAAATTTTAAAATCTTATATTATTAGAGTCTAATCCTTTAGTATAACATCTATTGGATTTTTATACCTATGCCATGTATAATCCAAATCCATTTGCCAATAAAACATTAGTTGTGGATATATTTAGAACATCCATAGTTGAAATCAATCTAGTGACTAATCTCAATTCATATCTCCTTATGGATTATACCTAACATGTTGTAGATAGCTCTTAAATAACATATTTTAACCCATATTGGGTACCATTCAAAATGTCATAAAACATTATTCTATTTATCCATGACCTCCTCCTTCTAACATTATAATTACCTTGCAACAACAAGTTGCAAACCCATATAAGCCACAAAAACACTTTGAAAGTATCCCACTTTGATAGGTGGTAACCAATACCCCACTTCCATAAGAGGAGACCATTCTTCCACTTCAACAAGTGAAAACTAATCCTGTACCTCAATATGTGGTGACCAATACTCCATTGCAGTAAGTGTTGATTAATACCAAACCAACATTGCCTAGCCAAAAACATGTTTCTATTAGTCAACCACTTATATATTCTATTCAATAAAGAACATCTTTGAGCCAACAACATGTGTCATTTAACCAACAAGTTCCCCCTATGTGTTAGATTCCTATGAGTCAACAAAAGATTCCCATCTAATTTTAGAAAATTTTATTGAATACTCAATAAAACATTCCTCCGTTCAAACCTCAGTTCCCTCTAAATCAATGTCACACTCAATAGTAAGTGCCTTACCAACAAAAAATCCATTATCAACATTAAATCTCTAATTAAAGAGTGAATATTCTTGGTAAAACCAATTACATATAAATTCCTCAATATTTTGTACTACCTCTTTATTTGGGTCAAGGTAGTGTAACTTTGAGTACCCAAGAAAATTTTCCCACTTCCTCTCACTTTGGTCCTACTTTTCAAGATTTAAAAGAGGTAAAAGATGTATTTTTAGTCATTTAAGAAGGAAATCAGAGTAATAATTTTAAATTGGATGACATATGCTCTTATCCACTTGATATGAGCTATCTTTAGATGCCCTTTTTGCATATCTTTGAGATGCCTAAATTTGAAAAATCTAAAGGGAAAGGTGATCCCAAGGAGAATCTAAAATATTTTTTCATGGCATGTCAATAAGTTTCATATATCCCTATATACTTACTTCATTTTTTTCCCCATAACTTAGCTAGGCATGCCTTAGAATGGTTCCATGGCCTACCTAATAATTCTATAGATAATTTTGATGACTTCTTAGAGAGATTTGTACAACACTTCTCTTTCAATGTTGAACACGAGCTAACTATGGTTAATATTTATTAGACTAAACAGCAAGGTGGATAAATATTTACAACTTATTTATAATGGAGGCACTCATTAACTAGCTGAATCCCATATAGTCTCCTTGAAAAATAATTAGTTGTAATGTTCACTACCAATCTACATTTTAATGTCACTCATAACCTAAAGCTTATTTGTCACAATAAATTTGAATAAGTTATTGGTAAGGGAATATAGACTAAGAAATACCTCATGGATAAATGAATAATCAATATTTACTCTTAGAACCAAGATTAAAACAAGGTTCAAACATAAGCTCCTGTACAAGCACAAGAAAGTACATCATAAAAGCCTAAACCATTTAGTAGAAATAACAATGTCATAGGAGATGGTTTAACTAAATAAAAACATGTGAAAATGGTGCAACCACCACCTATTTATGTGAACATACCTAATCAACTTCTTACTTTGAAAAAACCACCTCCAAGAAGAGGTCATTATCACAATTTTTTTTTAATAATCTCAGTGAGACCATTGAGATGATTTTATAAAATCTAGTTGATACTAACATGATCATTTGGCTAGTGCCAAAACCATTTCCAAAAAATCAACCTAAACTTGATTGGTATAATGAGAATGAATTTTGTGATTATCATTAGGTTAAAGGCCATTTCATTCATAGATGTGTACACCTTCAATATCTTATTTAATATTTGCTTGAAAGTCATGAAATATTATTGGATAATGTGGCCACAACATATAATCAAGATTTGGGTATCTATTAGAACCCTTTTCCATAGCATAATGTTGAAAATAATCATAATTGGAATAAACCTCCTCATAATCAAAATCAGAGACAAACCAACAACAACAATGCCATAATCAAGGTCAAGATACCCATTTTAATTAGGTTAATTATAAAAATGTCCCTTATGAATAAAATGTTGTATTCACATCACCAGTGAACATATCACTACCATTAAGATCAATCCTAAGCAATTACCAATAATAACCAAAAACCCTTGTTGTCTATTTTTGGACCTCCACCTTAATTTTTTGGTAATCTTCCTTTGGATCATAATGGTCCAAACACCACTCAATATCCATGAGTTACCTTTTTTAGGCCTTCATTGCCCCTGTTCTAATTATAGTAACCCTCTATTAACTGAAGGTTGAATAATCATAACTTGACACTCTAAGTTTACCATTTAGGGTCCTACATATTCTTCCTCCAAAAATCCCATTTAAGGCCCTCCACTTTAGAATACCAAGCCAATTGATCATATTTATGACAAACCTTATCATATTGTGGAATAACTATAAAAGGCACTTATGCAAATTTCTATTTTAGATCTTATGCATACATAAAATATCCACAAGAATATATTGAATGAGCTTATATGTTAGATTAAGTCCCAAGTGACATCGTTCCTAATAAATTTAAAACATTTATGAGTCATCTAGCTCCACACCAATAAATCAACTTTGATCAAATGCATATGTCATCCCTTAGACCTTTGCATAATAACCTACTTTACATAGAAGTAATCATTTCCTGATATAAATTTAAAAGAGTCCTCATAGACAAAGGTTCAGGGTAAATATTATAGCTTTGAAGCTAGTCAAACACTTGGGCTACAAAACAACATATCTTTATCTGGATACCATCATCATCAAAGCCTATGATAATGAGGAATAAGAATCTCAAGGTACCATTTGTTTACTTATTATTTTTAGGGATTTAAACCAAAATAATATGTACCATGTTATTGATTTATAACTATCATATAATTTATTTCTTGGGTGACCATAGATTCATGAAGTATATGTTGTGCCTTATACTCTTCATTAGTGTATCGAATTTCCCAATTCTAGGTTAGCGGTTACTATTCCTAGTGACCTATAGTTTTACTAATTATGTAAACGCTTATAAGTGGAATATGAAATATACAACTATTGTTTTGGTATAGATCCTATCCCTAAGAAGGATAAGGATATAGTTGATCAACTATGAATATATAATTATGTGGATCTAAGTACCCTTACTTCCACTTCATCTACACCACCTACTGAAATAGCCAATCATTTTACCATTCAAGTTAATGAACCTTGGGAATATGAACTTAATAATGTTTTACATATATCCAAGTTACCTAATATGCTTAAATCATTGGTAGACCCAAGGTGAAAGTTAAAAAAATGGAATGGTGTAGAAAGGATGATTCTTGTCAGAAAGGAGCTATGGTTTTCATCAAAACCAATTCATAGGGGTAAGAATAAATCAAGGTTGATGATGATTAATGGTTATATAATGATTATTTTTCCACTTGATACCAAAACACAAAGTATCCTATTCCAAATAGGATAATGGATAATCAAGCCTATAAGGGAAAAAGCCTAGGGGAAAAGCAACAAGGACTTATGGAGCCAGTATGAATTGTCAAAAACAAAATAAATTAAGGTATTGGATACAAGCCACTTGGGGGTAATCCCTTGGATCTTGAGAGTGCCTCTAATTTCTCATCTAACATGAAAAATATCAACAATGATGTAAATTCCTATTATAACATTTATAATGAGTTGGATGATACCAATTTATTTAACCCTAATACTATTTGTACCATTACTTTCATGCCATCATATTCCCATATTTTCTTCCATCATCCCAAATTGGTTGACTAAGACGAACAAGACTCATGTATACCATTCGATGATTTTTAGAATGATGAGGAAATATACGAATTCTTAGCCCTTAGAGATAATTTGCCACTTGGTCATCACATATAGGTATTTTCTATTACATTAGACCTTGATACCTATTTTGGATAGTAGGTGAACTTCCTTATTCATAAACAAAAAGTAAAATAAAATCAAACATTGAGGTCCCAAGGTGAAAACATCTTCTAGGTACTTTTGGACTAGGTAAAAGTAAAGAAAAATACAAATCCCATGGTGAAAACCTATTTCAAGAACTAATAGATGGGGAATTTTTCCCTCTTTAAAATTAAGATAGGTCTCCTTTAGTCCTAGAATATAAGGCCAATCATGAATTAGTTTAGAGGATAAAAAAATATTTGATCAATTAGCTCAAGATTTCCCATAAGCCTTTGCCAAATGGCCTTTGCATACTTTGGTGATTTAGATTCTTCCTACATGGGTGAAATTGAAATTCCAATCAAGCCACTAGATGAAGATTAAGACTAATGTACCACTTTTCCAACTATTCTAGAAGATGGTTCCACACTACTTACAAAGGATACCATTAAAATCAATATTAGACATTGTCTGATCCTAAATGGATCAAATTTGGAGTGCCCCTCATTAAAGAGGAACATGAGTTTATTACTTCCCTCCTCAGGAGTTTGTTTATATTTTACATGGTGTTACTTAGATATGCCTGGCTTAGTCCCTATTTTAGTTACACATCACCTTGTTCTACATACAGATGTCAAGTCTATAAAATATAAAGTTAAGAAAATACACCCTCAAATATCCATTATTATTAAGAAATAATTAGAAAAACTATTAGAGTCAGGGTGTATCCATGTTATTTATTATTTAGAGTGGATATCCAACATAGTCCCAGTCAATAAAATTCCATAAGGAATTAGATTATGCACTGATTTATGAGATGTCAATAAACCATGCCCAAAGGATGAATTTCATTTTAAAAAAATTGATATGATTGTGGATTCCATGGTAGGGTATGATATGTTATCTCTTATGGATGGCTTCTCAAGATATAATCATATCAAAATTTCACCTGAAGGCCAAATCGAGACAATTATCACCACTCCATGGGAATGTTTTGCTATCAAGATATACTATTTGGCCTCAAGAATGCTGATGCCATATACTAATGTGCCATGACTATCATTTTCCATGACATGATACATTATATTGTTGAAGATTATGTGGATAATATTTTGGGAAAATCCAAAACCATCACAAGACATCTAGATATATTACACATAATCTTTGAATGACTTCATGAATATAAAGTAAGGCTTAATCCAAAAAAGTGTATCTTTGGTGTTACTTCAATAAAATCTATAGGTTTCATTATCTCTTGTAGGGGAATTAAAGTTGATCCAGCCAAGGTTAAGGACATTATAGAAATGCCTCCACCTTCTAATCTAAAGCAAATTTTTAACCTATAAGGCAAGATCCAATCTATCAAGTGATTTATTTATTAGTTGGTAGATAGATGCCATCCCTTCACTCATATTATAAATAAAGATAAAATTTTATCATGGAATATAAATTATCAACAAGCCTTTGAGTAATTAAAATAATATTTACCCAATTTACCTATTTTTGATCCACCTACACTTACAAATCCATTACTTTTATACATCTCAATATCTGAATGCACCTTGGGGGCACTCTTGGCACAACATAATGATAAAGGGAAATAAAGATATATTTATTAATTAATCCACACATTAGTTTCCTAAAAAAAAAATTGTAACTAAGTTGAAAAGGCCTTCCTAGCCATGTTGTTTGCAATACAAAAGTTTTGACATTATATGATCAACAAAAAGACCATTGTTATTGCCAAAGTGGTTTCCACTCAAATAACTACTTTCCAAGGTAGATTTAATTGATTGTATGGACAAATGGATCATGATATTAAGTGAATTTAAGATTGAATATGTTAATCAAAAGGCCATTAAGGGGTAGGCACTTGTATATCAGCTTTTCAAAGCACCCTTGTTAGATACCAAGCTATTTATTTTTAATTTTTGTGATGATTCAATCATGACTTTGGATGACACTTTTTCTGAGCCTAGAAATAGACCCTTTATTTTGATGGTTCTTATACTTCTCATGGATTAGGATATGGTATTATATTTATCATGCTATAAGGGGATATCATTCCCAAAGCATTTTACATTAGTTTTTATTGTACCAATAATATAGTAGAGTATGAAGCACCTTTTTTAGGGCTTCATCTAGTAGTATAATGGAATACAAGAAATTACATGTTTAGGAGACTGTTAGATGATTATTAACTAGGTGATATAGCAATGCTAACCAAATATGTCAAGTTCATTCCTTTTAAGAATATGGTGGACCATCTTAAACTTAGCTTTGAACATATTTCAAGAGTTAGTAACATGATTTCCAATGTAATGGTAATAATTGGTTCACTAATAACAATTTCATATCATGCTATAGATTAATAGTTCCTTATTAAACATATCTTAAAGCTAAATAAAAAATGTTTTAAATCTAAAATGGTATGTGATATTATTGGTCCCAGCTAACATTGGTACTCTAATATAGATACCTACCTTCATGATAATATTCTCCCTTATAACCTTTCTTGTAAAAAATAAAAATTATTCATTAATACCACTTCTCATTATACCATTCTCACTTTCACAATCTATCATAGAGGATATGATGGAACTCTACTTCATTGTTTAGCTTCACTAGATTCTAAATTAGTGATTAAAGAAGTACATGAAAGGATTTATAGTGCCTACTCTGATGGAATAGTCCTTACCAATAAACTCTTGTGTACATAGTATTACTATCCCACTATGGATGTTGATGCAAGTGATTATGTAAAAAAGTGTGTGGCTTGTCAAAACCATCCAATCTCATTCATACACCACATCAATCACTTTAGATGATCACTATTCCATTTCCATTTTCCACATGGGGATTTGACCTCATAGGGAAAATCAATCCTACTTCATCAGATGGCCATAAACATATCCTTACTACAACCAAATATTTTACAAAGTGGGTTGAAACCATTCCACTGATATAACTATGAATCAATTGTCAAAATTCATCCTCAACCATCTCATTTACCACTTTAGCATTCCCTTTGACCTTATTTATGATAATGGTGGATCCTTTAAAAATATGGATGTCAAATCCCTCTATGACAAATACCAAATAAAATAACACTTTTACACTACCTATTTATATCAAAGAAATGGCCAAGCTAAAGCATTTAGAAAAACCCTAATCTAAATCCTTAAAAATATAGTTAATGATTTTAGCCATGATTAGCATTTACAATTATTTCCTTCCCTATAGGCATACCATACCAATACGTAAACCCCAATAAGATCCAAACCATACTCCCTTGTTTATGGTGCTAAATCTATTCTCCTTATTAAGATTGAGTTGCCTTCCTTGCATATTTCATTGCAGAATATCATTGATGATGAAGAATATAGAGTTTCTTAGCTTCAAGAATTAGATCTACTTGATGAAAAATGGGTAGTTGCTTTGAACAATCTCCAAACCTATTAGAATATGTTGTGCCATAGCTAAAACAAGCATATCAGACACAAATATTTTAAACATGGTGACTTGGTCTTGAAAGAAAACCAAAGGAATACCAATGCCACCCATGACAAGAAGGTAAAATTTGACCCTAATTGGTTGGGACCATTCATTATCACAAAAAACTATGGTTATGGATCACACATATTAGCTACACAAAATGGTGAAGAGTTGGACAAGCCCATGAATATTTAACATCTCAAGCATTTTTACACTTCATTTGCTTGAACATTATCTATGAGGGACCCTCCTTGGGGGCATGAACTAAAAACACCCTCCCTTTATCCCACTTCTAATTAAGTCAATCTATCTTGATCTTATTCCCTCATCTTATTACCATTCCTAATATTGATTCCAATTTATTATTATAATAAATGGTTTTAGATGCCATAATTTAGAGAAACTTTCAAGTAGAATATTTATATTTGGTCACTGTCAGAACATCTAGGACAAGTAGTATCTCAGAGTAGCTTATGCATGATTTATCTATATGATGGTATTTGAAATGAATCTTTTAGATCTTGTTAGATCCTATACCATTTGTTCTATTCATATGACATTCTTATTTTTTAAACTTGTTGATTCTTAGTAACTTCCTCTAGGGTTAAATTAATTACATTATCCTAAGGTTTGTTTGGACTATGTAGGTAGCACTTATTTTTTGAGGTCAGTTTGATAACCCCCTTTCCCATGTTATCAATATTTTTTGAACAACCTAAGCCGCACTCTAATCAATTTTCAAGAAATTTAAGCCACACTTTTACCATTTTGTGAGTAATTTAAGCCATGCTCTCACCATTTTGTGAGTTAAACCATTCTGCATCTCATAACCATCCATTGAGTTGAGATTCCCAAAACCTAGAAACACCATAAAATTTTAAAAATCCAAAAAACAACATAAAAATAAAAAAATTTCCAAAAGGGGCTTAAAATATGCATAAGAGATATTAATCCACAAAATCATTTCTTGTTTTTTCATCTTGTTCACTAGTGGCCTTTGGCTCTATTTTAGATGGTGCAATTTACCACATTTACTAGGTTAAAACCTATTATTCAACCATTTGCATTAATTCATTATCCTTCCCATTTTTGGGAGAAATATATTAGCTTGAGGTCCACACAGACTATTTAGACAATGCTTGGATGTATGGGGCATATCGAGTTAGCTCAACCAATCTTATTACCATTTAATTTTCCTTGTTTTTTCTAAATGATCATACCATTTAGTGAGTTTGCATTTTCCTATTATTCTTATATAATCTAATCTCTTACTTATCATCAATTTTATTCTTTCCCACATCCCTAGGAGAACTACATTTGACCTAAAGTCCATGTGACTGTGTAGGCAATGTCCAATTTCATGGGGAATTTGGAGTTAACTCAGTCACCCCTTCCTTTTCTTATATTTTCCCTTCCATCTAGGTTACCATCTTGTCCTATTGGTTTTCCTATAGAGGTCAGGGAAAAAATCTCCAAGATTAATACCTTAATTTCACACATACAAATGATTCACTACTTGGTTATTTTATGGTGTGTTTGTCTATAATGATTATTTTTTATTATTCTTGGTGGGTTTTTTACTTTTCCTCTTGAGCAACTAGATGCTTTCTATTGATTTTCTTTCAGTTTGTGTTTTCTTGATTCTTTAATTTCTTGTTTGTTTCTTTGCTGATCTTAGTTGACTATGCTAGTAGGGTCATTATCATGATTCTTCGTATCACAAAGTAGTATTTGAGTCCATCCATTATCATATGGAATCATTTTCATCATGGTTTTTATCGTTGGTATATTATTTTCATTTGTCTATTGGATTGAGGGTCTATCTTTATGCACATTATGTCCTGGTCATCATGGTGCTTTATATCTTGTGCACACCATTGGGTGATATATGAAAAATCAAGTGTTGGAAGTCTGATCAATAATACTAAAATAATATATCTCATTGTCTACTATCCTCAAATAAATTTATAAATGGACTACTCATCGTTTCTCAAAATGAAAGTATACCCTATTGGGGCAAACCATTTAGACCAATCAATGATCAATTTCACCCTATTAGGGTAGCCCCTTTAAATATAGAACAAATCCATGCTACTGGGGCACATTATTATTATTAACCAAGACCATTTTATTTGGGGCCTAGCCCACCATTTATTCTTTCTTCTAATTCCAAGACCGTGTATTTCTCCCATTCTTACTTTTTCCTCTTTTTTTTTAGGGCTCATCAATTTCAACTTCTTCCCTAACTATCCCATTGAGGGGGCATCCAAGGCTAATCAAGCACCCTTTGGAGCATAAAAATGAGTTTATCAACTCATAAAATTTAAAGATAAAAAGATAAGAGTGAAGACATCATTCTTCAAGCATTATCAAATTTCTTCTTAACAAAATTTTCATTCTTTGAAAAGATGTTATTGTGCCTAGTGTCTCACAATGCCTTATCAAATAAGGGAAAAATGTAAAAACTTCATTTTAATCACTTTCATGTCTAAATTATAGTCAATAATGAATTTATGTAATTTCATGAAAGTTTAACCATAAATTGTAACTAGACCTAATTTACCCACACAACTATTATTTTAACCCAAAATCATAATGATACATCATTGATTAGGGTAATGGATCGTATTACATCATTTATCTTACTGAGTGCATCTTGAATTAAATCAACCCTTAAAAATTTTATTCACATAATAATTAAGTAAATACTTAAATGAAAAAATAAACATTAAAAAAACCACCATTATTTTAATTATTGATTAATCCCACTAAATCAAGCCTAATCATTCCTAAATTCAAAATTGGAATATTTCCTCATAAATTGATGAAATAATTAGGACAAGCGTACGAGAAATAAAAGGTTATGACATGTATTAAATTATAATTACACACTCAAGATAAGTTATTACACCTCTCTTACACACTCTTCCTCTCACACCCCTCTTACACACTCCAAGAGGACAAATGACTATACTATTCTTCCAACATACCTTCCATAATAAAAAATGCCTTAAATTACATCACTTACACACTCTATGTGCATAATAATAGATTTTAGGATGGATCCTCAACCCTCTATCTTGAGATTTGATGAATGATTCATAATGATTCAAGAAATCTATAAATAAAATCCCCACACCTCTCATTTAAAGAAGCTTTTCCATGTGAAATTACTCTATCAAATTATAAAAGGAGATTAAAAAATTTCACTCCAATCCAAATATAAAATCAAGTATAGATAAGGAGAGGTTATTCCCACACAAGGAATCAAGCATTGATAAATACTTCTACATTTACAAACCGAGCTTGACCTCTTTAGACTAGTTCTCAAGCAACTCGAAGTGAGGTAAAATCATGGTTATTTATCTTCTTATTGACTTTATTGATTTTTTCCACCTAGATCAAGCTAGGGATTAGGATTGAGATGCTATTTATTCAAGTTGTTTTGATTTTTTACACTAAAAATTGACTATCCTCTCTTGGATTCCTGATTTACATCATACAATGGATATTTGGATGATCCATAATAGTAAAATGAAAATCCGTACTCATTTGTGATGTGTTATTTGATCTTCCTAAGACAACTAATTATGTGACTATGTATTTTTATCCATGTTTAATAAATGTTAAGCCAACATGGTGAAAAACCCCAGTCTTATGTCTATGTGTGAGTATACTATGCAAAGTAACTGGGAGGTTCGTAACATTATGTATTTACTTTGATTTTTTCCCATCCTTGGTATGAAAGTTTTCATTCTATCCATTTTATCATGTCCAATGCTCAAGAATCCTTAAGGTTGTTCCTCTGATTTTAATATGTGGGAAAAATAATGTGCATGAAAACTTTGAATGTATTCATTTACCATGTTTATTCTTTTATAAGTTTGAGAGTTGTTATGGGCATGTGGTAGTTCTAATTCTTTGTACATATATATACACTCATCACACTTGGAAAAGAAGTTATTATTTACAATCGAAACATGTTGAAATATTTTGATCATTATTTTTCTAAAGCTTGGTTATGACATTGAAGGAAGTTTCAAAAATTCAAGATCCTAGTTACACTTCTTTCACATTAAATTATGGGTATAAAATAAAAAAACTTTGAGGAGATTTGATTCCATCTTATCATAAAAAAAGAGTTAAATGTAGAGAAATATCTGATTTTATCTCAAAAATTCTTGATATTTAATCAACTATTGTCATAGTATTTGACCTTCTTTCTCTTTCTCAATGTTACTATTTACTGCATGCTCATCACCATTTATCCAATCAGATTTTTGACTATAGAAGGTGATCCTTAGGTGCCCATAAGCTTTGTTACATACATTATAATATACATCCATCCTATAAAATTTAGTTTTGTGTACCTCTATAAATTTATCACTGATGTTAAATATGGTATTTTTTTATTAATGCATTAACACAAAATTATTTATCTTATTCATTCTTGGGTCTAGTTTTGTGCCATAGAACTCTAAAAAAAACAATGGCATTTTTTTTAAATAGTCATACTTTTAGAAATTATTGTTCATGTTCAACACTTTATCCAAAAAATTGACCATTTTTTATCCTCATTAACCTTTTGATTTGATGAACTGGCTAGAAGATCATTCAATTTTTGATGTTTTAAAATATTATAAAATCTTATGATCACCTTTTTTTAATGATTATAATTAGTGGAATAAAAATAAATTAGATATACCAATTGTTTTTGTTTCTTTATGAATTCACCCCAAATTTTGACCTCAACCTCTTCTGTGACTTATTTTTATTTGACATCCTTAAGAGAACCATTTATGTTGACCAATTACCTAGTTAGCCATTGTATGAGAGATCCTTTAGATAGGAATCATCCTTTTCAAGGAGGGTTGAATACTATATCAATATTCACACCAAAGGTATTGACATCTAATCCCTTAAATTTTCCCATGTATCCTTCAATTATGTATTTAATTGTTACCTCTGTAACATATTTGCTTGTAAATGAGCACAAATGGATCAATTTGGTAAAACTCCCAAAATTAAAATTATGTTCAACTCTATGTATAAGGTACAAACCATCCAATTTATAACTCCATTTATTAAATATAAGGGTGATTCTTATTTTAAAAAAAATCAAATGTTTTATTGGCCAGACTATTAATTTATTGGGTTATATCAAGTTAGAGCAATCATAACATAAATTTATCACATTTTCAAGAATTACACAAAACATCAAGGGTCCCAAATATATCTTCATTAATTTTATGATACTATAGCACAAGTTACAAAACCTTGGGCTATGTCTATCCCTAATATAACATTTATGTTTGAGAATGAAATTTTCTTTGATAAAATCTATTCTATATTTATGACTTGTATTGATAGTGCTTTTGGTGTAATCACTACAATCTCCTTGAGAACTATAACCCTTTGAGTCACTAAAAATGTAATTAATATTAATAAGGGAATTGGTGAATATGCATGATTTGAAAATTTATTATCTTATTAGGCAACGTAGTATCCTTTATTCTTGACATCTTTCATGGTTTCAAATTCATCAATTGAAAAAGGTAATTGTACTTTTCCATACAATACTATTTTAACACTAATAACAAAAAATAATCTTCCCATGTATCTAAAATGTAGTACCCTCTTGCTTGGATACACTCCTCCCTCTTGAAATTTAGTTCTTTTTGAAAATAATCCACTGATCATCCTATTTAAATGCAAGAGACATCAATGTTATAGTACAAAAATAAACATGAGATGAAAGCAAATCTCTAAATTCAACCCTATTAGATAAATAAATTAAAAATGAATTTGATATGAAATCAAATATGTATATAAATGTAATCCAAATCTTAATTAAGAATATATGTGTTACTAGGAATAAATCTATATATACAAATAAGAATAGTATGTGAGCAAGGTGATATGTAAAAATAAATCACGTCATCTGATTCATCACTAATCTCAGTATATCATGAAAATAATGAGACATTATCATATTTATCATTAGTAAAATTATGTAAAAAGATATTTATTGGTAAATTGGGTTGGATCCTTCCTTACCCACTCAATTTCAAATGTCAAACATTCACAATCTATTAACTGATATAGAAATTCAATATTTACTTGTGCCAACAACCTTAATGGCTATAAGGGTCATCTAAAAATATATAGTTGACTATTAAAACATGACATCCACCTACATAAATTAGTTGAATAAATTAAAATAATGACATTTACCTATAAATAATAGTTTAATATTTTATTGTAACTCATCAATATATCTATTAATTAAAATAAATAAATAATACATTGATGGTTACAACAAAATGGTAAAATACTTGAAAAAATTATGTAATAACATATTTTTTTGTAAATTGAGTGCGATCCTTCCTTACCCACTCAAGTTAAAATTTCAAAAATTGAAAATATGTTAACTGATATGGGAATTCAAGATTGACTTGTGCTAATAACCTCAATGAATATAAGGTCATTTGAAAATATATAGCTAACTATTAAAACACGACATCCACATACATACAATAGTTGATTATTAAAATAATGGCATTTACCTACAAATGATAGTTGAATATTTTATTGAAACTCATATATATATATATATATATATATATATATATATATATATATATAAATCACATAAAATAATAATACATTGATGGTTACACCAAAAAGGCATCCAATTAGTTTTCATTGCCCATTCAAAACTCTGCTATTTACACATCCCAAACTTAGAATAATAAAAAATAAGATTTTAATGTGTGTGTGTGTGTGTGTGTGTGTGTGTGTGTGTGTGTGTGTGTGTGTGTGTGTGTGTGTGTGTGTGTGTGTGTGTGTGTGTGTGTGTGTGTGTGTGTGTGTGTGTGTGTGTGTGTGTGTGTGTGTGTGTGCGTGCGTGTGTGTGTCTATATATATATATGTCTATATATATATAAATATAAATTTTCTTCTAAAGGGAAATGTTGATTAGATAACTGTCATAAAAAAATTTAGGACAAGCAAGGTTGACCATCAAATTTAGACCCAACTACCATGTAAGAGTTAAATTTGATGGGAAACATTGCATTTAGGGAAATTTTATTTCACCATTATCAATTTAACACTACCTTTTAAAATTTACGAAAACCATATCTAAAGAAGAAAACATCAAATAAAAAATTATATATGAATGTGTGTGGGATTTTTACTCATGTAAAAGTTAATTATTACCCACATGACCTCCATGAGTAATCATTATAAAAATGACCTCCATAAGTAGTAATTAACCAAATGAAACTTATTCCTCATGTGTTTTTGTTAATAATTACAAGGTAAGATAAAATATAAAAGAGGCTATGAGAATGGTTGAGGATGCCAATAGAGGTTGTGTTTAGCTGAGATTATTTTCCACAACTCTTTCTATGATAGTACCATTACCTTTTGATTTTATGTTTAACCATAATTTTAATATATATAAAAGTTCATAGATATTTGGTAATTTTTCACTATAAACTATATAATTTGATAATGAATAATGAATGAACTAGCCAAATAACATATTATTACAATAAAAGGGATGGACAATGCATATTACTTGAGTATTAATCTTAGAAATGGGAATAAATATTGAGTATTAATCATGGAAATGGAAAAAAATATTGAAAATTCTTAGTAATCATAGTTAAGTTATAAAATTATCAAGCCCCAATCATGAATTTAGGATTATAAAATTGTATGCCTTGTAGGCTAGGATTAATTATAGATCCATAAGGGAATATGATTTAAGTTTAAAACAAACTACATGAGATATCATAAGTCAGTATTATGACCATAATATTAAGTATCAACTTCAAAAAGTTAATGTTAGCTATGAGAAAAACTAGTAAATTAATTTATTCAAACTTGAAAGAATACATTGATATGCCTATTTAGTGTAATGTAAAAGCTATTTATTAATTTTACTATCATAGTTGTGTGAAAACAATGGAAAAATTCCTGATTTTTTTTTTTTCGTTATAGTTTCTATGTGAAATTGATAATGAGTTTAATTATAAATAATATAGAAACTTCTCTATTTTATTTTAGCACTACACTCACCAAAATATTTTCCAATGGGGAAAGAGGCTAGGGAGTGAGAATACAAAAGTGGAGAAGTATATTCACCTTCCTCCCCTACTAACAAATGCTTATGGTGGTTATGTGTCAAAGTGGGTCCTCTTACCTTGTTATTGTTACCAAAAGTAAATGATAAATAAATATAATTTGGGTATGACTACTCATAGAGGTCATTTGGGTAATGAATAAAATTTACATGTCTAAAAATATAACAAAAATTAATATATAATTAAATATTTCTCATGGAAACCTTCAACTTAACAAGGGCCACATAGTGGTTAGTTCCTACCATAATTATTAATTTTTTTGGTCAATTGCATATACTAGAACCAAATTTTATATCAATGCAAATTGTTTCAAGAATAAAAATATGCATAATATAATACAATAATAAAAGAGTAAATTATTTCTTATGTTCTATGTGAGTCTTGAGTATATTTGTAATGGTGTGGTATTTTTTTAATTTATTGTGTATGCAAAACATATGTGATGTGAACTGTTGCCTTCACCATTAGACCTATTAAATAACATAGTTGCATAGAGATGGGATTAGGACACCTTTTATATTATTACACCATATCATTTCATGCATATTTACTATTGTATGAGTGGTGACCTTATTGTAATTGAATTTGGGTCTATGCAAAAATGTTTAGAACCCCAAGTCAATTTGGTTGCAATAGATAAAAAATGGTCAAATTGATGTTGCAATTGATTCATTTTAGTTCATAGATTCAAAAGTGTGAAAATGTGACTAAGTGTTTTACAAATGATGGTAATAAAGTGTTTGTGGTTCTCATATATCCTCATTTTATATTTTTAGATGATCAATACCTTAGAGTTTTTGAGTAGTCAGATAGTCTCAAATTTGTCTTGTGATGCCATTCAGTGAATCTAAAATTTCCCCAAACTATCAAACATGTGGAGGCTTTAAAAAGTTTAATAACTGCATGAACATCCTTATAAAATGATTGCTACTTAAGAAACTATGGAACCTAATAGCTACCTCGATATTCTTTGAATCTTGAATTTCATAGCATTTATTGTCACTCATAAAGTAATGCCCACATAAATATTTTAGTTTGCCCCTCATTTTATATATGCCTTCCACAAAATTTATTTTTATCTCAATTGATTCTACTTTTCTTGTTCTCCATCATTCAAACCCTCATATTTTCCCTTATGAGGTCATCTCACCTCATTTATCCAAACGCTCTTGAGCATATTTTTTTAGGTGGATGCATATAATTCAATCCAAATTTGGCCTTCTCTAATTTTACCTCTTTCTCATAAAAAAATGATAAGGGTTTGGTGTTTTAAAAATTTGTAGAGCATAATGGTTTTCAATTAATATTTTTGGTTTTTACAGTGACCTAAACCCCCAAATGAGTTTTGGATGTTAAAAACAAACTTGGAGTCTTTTTTAGAGTTTTTAATTACTTAGAGAATCCCTAAAATATGTTAGAATTTAAAACTAACTACACAACAAAGATCTCTGAGATGAGTTTTTGGACTACCAAAGTAGCCATGAAATCTAAAAATTACTAAAGATAATGTGAAGTCTAATAACTAACAAAATAAACCTAGAACTTGATAGCTATTATAGCATTTATAGAGTCTAATATATATTAGAGTAACCATGCAGTTAATAAATGATGAAGTAACCTCAAAACCCCACATTAAAAATTAAAACTATCCAAATAGTTTCAACACATGCCAAGGCCTGTATCAGACACTTGAAGATCAACACTCCAAATATCACATGCCACAAAATCCTATAGTAAGGTAGTTATGAAGTATTAATTAAAGGGGGTCACTACCCCCTCAAATTTGGAATCTAATGTGGAAAATATCTTAAAAACTAACTTGACACACATTAGCCTTTTTTACTTATGGTAGAAGATCAATGACACATCAAATTTAGATTGGATTCAAAGTATATATGATAGTGGGATACCATAGGCTATAGCTTTTCCCATGTCCATTTACTATAAAAAATTAGTGTTGACCTTAACTAGTCACTATGATAGGTCAAATAGAGAGGTCAAGAACTCTCAAGATGAATATGTACTCTACCAGCCCAAAGCATATTGAAAATATACTTAAAATCCCTGATCACGAATATTTCATAGATATTACTCCTAAAGAAAGTCAAAATTTTTAGGATAAGAATACTTATTATAATAATATCTTTATAAGACATAAATATTTTCTACTAGGTTACTGAAGGTAATAACCTACTTTGACTTTAAAATAGAAATAAATGGTATCATCACTCTCCTAAATAGGGTGGTTGTAAAACCTGCAACTATAGAGTTTCAAGAGTAGATGTATTAGTATATTTGGATCATTTATAAAATAAATAAATACATCATTTGGGAACAAATGATCACTCATTAAATCCATAAATATTTGTGTGAAGTACATACAACAAGAAAATTTTACATGACTTATTATTTAGTTTATGCTATGTCTAAAAGAAGGATATTTTGAAGGTTGTCTAAAATAAGGAAAATTAATTATTCATGAATCTATGAGTTTTATCCTAAAATCATGTTGGAGGATAGTTCACAGTACCTTTTCAAGGTAAATTATGCCTTCCTATATTACATCATGTAGATCTTTGAATATGACTAATATAATTTTGTAATATCTATTATATCCACAATAAAAATTATACAGTTGGGAGAATGGTGAACACAATATCCCACCTCTCATACATATAAGTATGTGGTTTTAAAAATGATCCCTATATGTTTCCAAGGTATGCCAATAAAAAATAGGCATTGATGGAAGTGGTGAATCAATTGATAGAGACTCACAAGTTGTTATCTAGTAAACAAAAAACAAGTGTGCACTTTACTATCATAATTGGAAGGTATACTTGTGCCTATATATCCAACGGAAAAACATTGATGTGGAGATGAATTGAGTCACCACTCAACCATTTCATAACAGGCCTTCCAATAAAATATAGGTTTGATTAAGAATTATATTGGATCCATACAGATGTATATTCCATAATATGAAGATGAGAAAGAAGTCAAAGTCCATGATTATTATTGATTGAGCCTAGAACAAGTCATTAAATTCAACATAGTTGATATTAAAAAAGAGATAGAAGATGATGAATAAAATGTAGAGTATATCTAGAAAGAAAAAAATCTACCTCAAATCTTTGCCTTAGATTGATCAGAGTAAAGTAAAATCAACATGTTTGGAAGATAGGCCTCAGGGTGTGATGATCATAACTCTCTCCTAGATTGAGTAGATGGGAGTTATGTTAAAACATATAGGATTTAATCCACCATTCATAGTTGTTATTGGAATATTTTATCTTCTAATGATAAGAGGGAAATTGATTGCAGGTTCTTCTTCCAATGTAGGTGTAATTTAACATAAAACCAAAAAAAAAAATCAAAGAAGATATAGCTATGGAGGTTAGCTAACCCAAAAATACACATAGACTCATGTTTAGAAGGCAATCCAATTAAAGTAAATGTACCTTGGGTTTCCTAATGCATTAGGAAAATTATCTTTATCTGCACATGTGGTTTATTCTAAAACCTTGGTTAAAAGCATTACACAATAATTCCTAGATATAGATTCCTCCATAGTAATCCCTACACCTTCTTCTCCTACATTCCCATAGTCTCCACCTAAATAAGAAAGCTCACCTCCATATTCCAACATTTAAGTAAAATTATAATCATATAAAATAATTAAATATGATGTCATACTCCTTTAGCTCAGTCCATAGTGACTTGAACTCATACTTATAACACCCAAGTTCAAGTGGAAAAAATAAGAACACCATAAAAAAATGCTTATCTTTATATTCCTCCATAGTAATAGATGTTGACCAAATTTGACTTTTAGGTCAAATTAGGGCACCCCTAGGTAAAAAATAGAAAATTTTGATGTTTTAAGAGTCTAATACATATTTAAAAATGTGTTTTATATGTTAATAAATTCCATTTATGTTGTATTATCCTTGGTCTTTAGTCATTTTAGTCCTTCTAGTCATTTTGGGTCATTTTGAGGTAAAAAAGGTGAATTTAATGATTTATATACATTTATAGGGAAGTGTGAGGGTAAAAAAATATGATTTCATGTCCCATGTTTCCTAAGAGGTCTTAAGTAACTGAAACCAACTGAAAAGTGGTAGGTTCCTTAGAAAAAGGGTAGTTTTCTTAAAGAAAAGAAAAAGTTTGGCACTTATACGGATCCTTAAGAAGTGTGACATGTAGGAAAGGATCATGATATGTATATTTAGATTCAAAATAATTAGTTACATATTTTTTTCTCTATAAGTGCAATTTATTTCTCAAAACCATCCTACTCCCTTTTCACCCTTTTTGTTAAGCAAAAGTGACCTTCAGGTTTTTGTTTGGTAAAAACAACTTAAGAAGTTTTAGGGAAAATTATTTTAGGAGTTTTTTGTAAACTTATAAACCTTAATTTACATATAATAATTTCAAATAATGGTGGCTTGTGCTTCATGAACCATCCTCATGAAGCTGACTATATTTTTTTGCCTGCTTATCTATGTACCCTATAGGTTTTACTCTTGTTTGTGGAGGTCCATAAAATCCAATTGATAATATTGGTTATAGATGATTTTGAATCACGTATATCATGTTATACATGATTTTTTTCACATTGGGAGTGATTTTATGAGCCAAACAACTCATTTTTAAAGGAAGAGTGAAGGAGTGGAGTTGTAGTCATTTCTTCTAATTGTTGGTGTTTTCTCCAATGTTATGGTTTCAAAATGAAGTGAATTTATTAATTATTACCCATATATGTATTTCCTAAATTTAAAATTACAAATATAACTCCAAAGAGTCACTTAAAGAGCTAATAAGAGTAAGTAAATGCATAAAGTGGTCATCTATATCAGTTGTATGACCTACCTTTTATTAGAGAAATATGAAATGTGTGTTTTGAACATATTATAAGGTTTGGAAGGTTTGAACATTATTGCTAGTCAGTTTTAATGATGTTGATAAGATTGGAATATAGTGGAACCTCAAGGAAACCTTCCAAGTAAATTTGTGACACTTTGGGACAAATTCCCAAAACTACTAAAACAAAGGTCCAGTCCCTTTTTTGGGTGTCCTTATGCATGATTTCATTGATTTCCAAGACTTCCAAATACATTTAAAAAAAAATATTATATATAGGTATATATAATTTAAAAAGAGGATAGGTTTTTGAGTCAAAGACAATGGTTTTCTTAAGCCCTCAAGTTGCTCTTCAAAACATTGATTTCCCATAGTGATGTCTATAACAAAATGAACTAACAATAGGTATAGGCCTATAAGGTGGATTTGATTATTAAAGATAGGTTGGATTGAATTTTTTCACTAAGGGACACATAATTTCCATTAATTTCATCAATGAGGAGCATTGAATATGGTTTGCACTTATCAAGCATGAACTAGTCCATACAAAGGGATAAAACACAATCACCTATAGCAAGCTTTAACTCTCACCCCTTTCATAAGTGGACCTAGGTATTGGAATTATTAGTTTGGGTTAAGGGTGAAATTAAAAATACATGATATAAATGTCATTAATAAAATTTTAATGGTGATGCCCTAAGATCCTACAGGCACCTACAGATTTATTTTACCTAATATGTAACCCTATAGTCTAGTTATAAACTACCATGGAAATTAAAGCTAAATGCCTTGAGAGGACAAGCCTTAATATAGGCATGGAAGGAAAAATATAGATATGGCATAGTGTGGGAGTTTCAAGGAGAACATAAATCATGTAATAAGGCCTAAATTAAATAAAAATATACCTATAGGTACCCTTCAAGGCAAGCAAATACAATCAACTGACTGCAAGAAAATAGTGACCTAAGCATGAGGTTTTTATGGGTGTTTTAGGTAAATAATAGTGACCTTTGGGGATTAAAAGGGAAGTATCTTCACATCATTGACCAGGTCTCAATGAGCTAAAGTAACCTACAATAGGGGTTATTAGGAAGTGTCTTAGTCATGAATTTAAGGTGATTATGAAGAGCTAAGGGAGGTTGAGATGAGGAAGTAGACATATGAAAAACCTTATATATATAAATTTTGACCTTAAAATATATAAAAAAAGTGAATAATCATATACTGACCTCTTGAAACCCTTTAAACATCTAAAACTATTGTAGGTGACTGCTACAAATAGTGAGTATGGTTTTGATTCCTAAAGTGATGATCTAAGCTAAGAAAGGTGAACATGGGAAAAATAAATGATAATTAACCATAAAATAATTAAGGAAATGCTTATGAAATTATACAAATATAAATTCAAGATAGGATCACCTATAAGAACCCTAAACAAGTAGGGTACAGTCAAGGTTATGGAAACTTAGTCTTGTCTTAGTCAAGGAGTGAGGAGAAAATATTGGAGGCTGAGTGGATTTATAGGTTAAAATATCATTAATTATAATATTTATATCCTAATATACCCTCCATGAAGACAAGGTAGAGAAAGGCTCTAGTAATGCATCACATAGTCATTTTGAAGGAACCTTGCATAGTCCTAGTTTCTAACAAGTCTGTCTCAAAATTTCACACTTTTGAAGGGTCTATACACATGAAAAAGAGATGATTTTTTTGTGTGAGAGGTAATAAAAAATGGTATAATTACATAAAATATTCATATATCCTGAGAAGATAGGGGAAGTACCTCCTATTTTGTCTTAGATAGGGGGTACTTCCCTTTATACAAGACTGACAGGTTTTGGTGAGTGAAGTATAAAATATGAATCAGGGGATAATGAGACCTATTTGGAAGATGTAAAATGTTTAAATAAATATAAATAAAAATTATAGACAATATACATGAGTGTGAGACCATATAGGGTGATTTAGAACCTCAAAAATGTAGTCAAGCCTAAGGGTAGGGTTTTGGCCTAGAGCCCAAACAATGGATCATTTTCATTTATAAATATTAGGGAGATTTATAGACAATGGAAATTTTTTTGTGGGACCACCTAAGATGTGTTTAAAAAATTGGAAAGTAGGGGAATCATCAAGAAATCCATTATAAGCTTCAAGGACACTTAGACCTATTTGACATGATTAGATCTAGTTTTCAAATGCAAGGTCAAATTCAATTCTAGCCTTAGATATGATTTTACACCTATTATAGAATGTTATTGGGTTAATAAAGAGGTGTAAAATATTTAAAAGTGCAAATAAAACTAAGAAAGGCCATTTTTTGACCTTGAACCAACTCAAACTTGCAAGAAATGGAGAAAGAAGCTTGATAGGTCATGTTCAAGTGCTCATATATTTTGGGAGGATTTAAATGGGAGATATAAGATTTTAGGGATGTTATCAAAGGTATTAAACTATGAATTTATGGAATTGGTTGGAAATTTAGGTGTTAGACCTTTATGAATGAATTTTAAGAGTGAAAACAAGCTAAAAACCTTGCAAACCCTTACTAGTGACCAGTTTGTGAAAATGGAGTTGGAAAGCTAATCTAGTGGCATATTTTTCTCATGAAATTGATTGAACATTATATAAGACTCACTTAATTTCCATCCCTTTCTTTTTAGCTATACAGACTTGTATAGACATGGTAGAAATAAGGTATTTTGAACATTTTTTGTGTTGTGTAGGATACATGAGGAGTTTAGAGGGAATATTTAGACTTTTTATAACTCCTAATATTTATTTAATTCCTCAAAACAACTCCTAAGTACCTCAATAAGAGCTCTCATCTCAGCTAGTCAAAAATGGCATATTGGACAAGCTAGTGAGAAGTGTGAAAACTCTAAGGGAAAGTTATTATAAGGTGTCCTAGATGTTTATAAGGACATATAAGGTATTTAAACTTGTAATCCACTCCATACCAAATATTTTCATGGGAAACTGATGCCAAATTTGAGGCCAAGTGTGCAAGGTGAATGGAAGAGGAGTTTTCTTAACAGCTAATGATGATGATGTCTCACTTTAGGATGTTTTAAAAGTATCAAGCATGAAACCAATGCATGAAGAGGAATTAATGAGACATTTACCATTATTTAAAATTATTATAGCTATCCCTAATTATTTATGGGATGTTTAAATAGGTCCAAATCATGAAGGTAGTTTTCTAAGCCAAGATAGGGAGTTTTATGCCACTTCTCATGAAGTTTATGCCTTGAATTGACACTTACGATTCTTGATCTTTCATGATTCATCCACATGATTATATAATGTATAATTAAATGATTCTCTTAGCTTGACAAGTGTCCTTATGACCCTTTGACTTATCTCTTCTTCTCTCTCTCTTAAGTTATATAAGAACTAGCCATTTTGGCCATTGTACTTTATGCTCCTCTTGAGTATGGTGAAGACCTACTCATTTTCATACCATTTTATCAATAAGAATACTAATTTTTACATATTAATGACTATTCATAAGTGTGTTTTACTTGGATGATGAATCTTGATTAGTGAAGACTATGGATTCCTTAGCATGTGGTCTCATTCTTTCACCCTATTTGTAGTTGGAAAGCTTCTTCTTTCAGGGAATGTGAAGTGTTCTAGGATATTTCAAGTATTGAGTGAGTTATTTTATTCATTATTTCCCTCATAGGACTCTTTTATAGTCCTCCTAGCTTTACACATTCATCCATAACCTCATAATGCAACATTGATGTGAGAAAATGCAAATTGGAGAAGTGTATGGTCAGTTTGTCATTTGATTTCATGTGTAACATGATATTGGTAGGAATTCATCATCTAATTTGGTGTATCACCTCCCTTAGGTTAGTTTTATTATAATTATCTCTCTCCCTTTTTACCCCCCAAGTTAGTTGTAGTTTCAATCCAAAGTGGTACATCAAGGGAGCTAGCCCTATCTAGAAATTCACCTCATCCTTAGGCTACCCATAATCCTATAGGTGTTTCCATTGTGCCACTTAGATGAGGAGAGCTTTACCATATCCTTAAAGGGTGCAAATCTAAGTGATAAGAATACATACACCTTTTCATCCTATAGTGCTTTAGTCACCACCTAAATAGGCAAGTTCACATCTATCTTCCACCTTTTAATTCAAAGTAGAATCACATAAATAAGATAAAGGTGATGTCATATCTCCTTCAACTCAAGCCATAATGACTATATTCACTAAAATCTACTCATCCCACTAATTACACTAATTCCACTAATTTAACCCAAAACTATATTTCCTAGCTAATTAAGTAATATCCCATTCCATATTTCTTACATCATACAAACCTTACTCCATCCCATAACTAATTAATCCCCTTTATTAATCTACTAACAAAACCCTTTTACCTACTAACCTACTCCCTAGGCCACTTGCCAATTTAAAAATACAATTTATTCTACCTACCCATCTACCACCCTATTCCTAGATATTCTTAAACCCCTAAACCCTAGTAAAGATTTCTAGAATTGGAGAATTATATAAATCTCCTCCATTTTAGCCCCTCTTCCTCTAGAATTCTCCATTCTAGATATTTCTAAGGAATTTAAAATTCCTTTGAAATATCTTAGCCATTGATATTAATAGCTCAAAATTAAATTTGAACAATTGGTTATTCCCTCCACTTCATATATAAATAAGCCAAATTCCTTCATAGAAACTAACTTGTAAATTTCCTAACTTTTTTCCATTGTCATCTCTCTTGCATCCATATAACCTTTGTAAAAACCATTATCAAGCAAAGACAAGAAATCCAAAATCCATATATTTTACATCAATCATCCATTTGGAAATCTTAGAGAGGAGCTATAAAGAGGTAAAATGATTGTAAGAATCTTCATATTAAATTGATTCTCTTTTATCCCCTCTGTTTGATGTGTTTATATTTTAGACTTTTAATGCCAAAAATAGTAATATATGGTGAATCTAAAATTTAGGCATAGTACTCCATAATATAACCTTTTAATCTTTCTATAAGACATTTGAAATATTATAAGAACAACTAGACATGGATTGAACACTGAATTTTGAAGATTTATCACGTACAAGTGATATGTAATTTTGTACTAGTATCTGCGGTATTGAAGTTGTAGTTTTGTAGGAAAATAATGATATTGTATGATTATCAAATCTTAACCACTAATGTATTAGGGTTTTTTAAAGTTTTTATCTTTGTGAAAAATCACAACTTCAAAAGTATTAATATTGCTTTGTTAATCATTGTTTTGTAGGTTGAGTCATGGTTTTGCCAAATCCTTGGTTTTCTCCACACCCTTGTTTCTTACCTATCACTAACCTCCCCTAAAAGATATTATTATTATATTTGTGTAACCTGGGAGGGTTTTTTTTAATCTCTTATGTGTATAGAGAGGAAGGATTAATCAATCCTTTAACCATTAGTCAACAAAGCAAAATATCATGACTTTCCCATTTATAGCCTTGACCTAATAGTCATGATATTGCCCTTAAGAATTATGATATTGCATATATTATGTAAGCTTTTAAAATTTTTACATGTCAATTTTTGATTTACAAAAAAGGATTTTTCAACTTATATTAAATAGTTATAATTCATCCTTAATAATCCAAGGCTATCTCTTTTCCATCTTGACTATTTTAGAATTTGATCATTTCAACCTAACTATGTGCTTGAGAGGGATATTTTAAGTTTGTTGTGTGTGTAGGTCTAATAGGTAAAAGAGGAGGAACAAGGAAAATATAAAATAACACAACATTTACCTATTTAAATAATTGTCACAAAATTATAACTTTCAAATTTGCATTTTTGTTCTATTATCTATAGTTTTGCATTAATAAGTAGTGATTTTGTATTCTAATAAAGATAAGGTGAAATATTAGTTATTTGATTGATCCTATAGCTAAAAATTAGGGTAAATAGTCTAATAATCATATCTACACATTAGGATATAACATCTTTTTGAACATTTTAATAGATACAGTCCAAAATCTACAAACTATCATAACTATAAATTTCTTAATTAGTCCATCTTTTTTGGAATATTCTAAAAGTTAATAATCTCACTAGTGTTTCAGGTAGTCATATATATTAGATAAATCTTTAATATTTTATAATTTTTCCATTTTTGTGCAAACATGTAGATCATGAATTTTTGAGAATTGTGATCTTGTAGTTATATTTGCAAATTTGCTTAACAGTCATAGTTTTATAGGTGAACTGTCATAGTTAGCTACCTAATAAAATATCACAACTTGTAATCTATGATTTGGCCTTATAATTATAGTTTTATTATTTTTGGTTTCATTTTTTTAAATAACTGATTATGTAATTGTGATCTTGCGAGATAGTTATACTTTTGTAGAAGATAAAACTACTAACCCCTTTTATGCAAGACCCCTCAAGATCAAGGCACCCTATTTTTGTTTTCTTAACCTTTGTGTTTGCATTAGGGGTGTCAAATATACAATATTTCAATTTTCTTACTTATATATTTGCTTATTTTGTGGTTTAATTGTATATATTTGTGTTTCTTCATATTGGTAATTAATTGGGAAAAATTAATTATTCTTTCTTATTTGTTACCCCTTTTTTAAGTCTAGGATAACATGTGATGTGTAATTCATCCCATGTATGGGATTATAAAATAGGGGTTGGTGATGTGGATTTAATCACCCTGCACTAGACCAAACTCTATGTTTTGAAGTAATATAAAAATTAGGAGAGATGCCATTAGGTGCCTAAGTGGAATTCCTTATAAAGGGTTCCATGGAATGAGGGATGTTTAAGATCCAATATAAAAGGTAGTTAAAAAACATCCTACATAGAATTGGGCCCTAATGTACCTTCATGTATATTAGGGACTCTCCTATAAACCTTTATTCAAACCTAGCATAGGACCTTTTATTTATAATAGGCATGTCACTATCAGAGTCAAGATCAAATCTTAAAAAGTTGTTATGTACATATTAGGTCAAAAGGGTTTAGTTGGTTCTATAATGGGTCACCGACCTATAACCTCACCTATGAAGCCATTAGATGGTGTGATAATTGGGTTACACAAGTTTTTTAGTTTACTAGCTTAGGACTTGTTGCTACATGTGTTGTTTGAGTGTTATGTTAAACCTATGTTGTTTGAAAACCAAGTCAGCATATCCCATTTTATTTTTGACACATTATATACGCTTAGAAAAATATCCATTCTTAGACACCATCATCATATCCATCCCATCATCATATCCAACTCATCCTCCCAAGCTACATCCATCTTATATTGACCACTTATCTTACATCTTCCATTCCTTATCCTAAACAACATATAAATATTTTATCTTCCACTCATCTAATATCCATCCTATAGATTATTTTCCACTCATGTCCATCTCCCCATCTTCACATCACTTAATCCTATAGCTTCCATCATCTATACCACATTTTTTGTATCACCATCCATCTCATATTCTCATATCTATCACCCTTGAATACTATACATAGTCTTGAAATATAATTATAGTGTTCACTCATCCCTTTAATCCTCATTATCCCTTCCTAAATCCTTAGACATGTATTATCAACACACATAGCCTTATCAAGATTTTAATCTAACACCCATAACTTATCCATATCAATGGATTTTCATACCTAGCACCCATACAATCATTACCCTGTTAGTGTGAAAGGTATTTTATCCCATCATCTCCTTCTATTTTTTCTAAATTGGACTCTTATAAGGCTTTGTATTTTGGTAATTCATAGTCATTCCAAATATCCATACCCCTTTATAAAAATCATGACATCATTTGACAATTATTAGATCTGATTCCTAGACTAAGTAAGTATTCAAAACTTATCCATAACTTATCACACTTCATCACATTTCCTTCCCTCATCTTATATGGTGATCCAAACCCATGCCCAATAACTCAGAATAGGACAAGACTCCAACCAAGACAATGATTTATTGGGGAATCTAGGTGATCAAAATCATGATCATGATAATACCCATAGTGATATACATATTCTTAGAGGAAAATATGATCGATTCAATCCCATATATAATGATGACATTAGGAACTTAATTACCTGATACCTCTAAGAAAACCATGACTAGGTTTTAGCTTGGGCCATTGAAATGGGGGGAACACTACCCTAAAAATTTGATCATAACTTTTAAAACACATAGTCCATCCTTCCACCTAGCCTAACACACCATGTCAGCATACACACACCAATAAATTACCTAAAGAAGAGGAAGGTGTAGACCAAGAATTTAAAGAAGAATAATGACCCACACCACTCTAAAATAACTGTATTGAGGATAACAAGAGGCAAATTTTTTATAGGACTAACTAGATCAACTTACATGATAAATAAACCTTTTACTTCATACAAAAAATCAAGGACCATCATCCCCTATTCAAAATATTGAAAAATCCAATAGACCCCATAATATTCATGACCAAAATTCTAATCCCCTTGGGGACCCAATATTTGCACAAGAATGAAAAGTGATGAAGAAGACTCTCCAACAAATTGACCCATGTTCATAAGCAATGAAATATAAGTAAAATTATTTTTGATCTTCTCCCTTAGATATTAGTATTTTAAAAATACTTTTCCCACCCCATTTCAAGGTACCTAAGTTTTAAAAATACAAAGGGAAATGTGATCCCCATGACTATGTACAAGAGTTTTATGTGGCTTGTCATGAAGTTTCATATTAAGATGTCTAATTACTAAGAATTTTCCCAAAAATTCTCACTAGACCAATCCTAAAATGGTTCATGTATCTACCAAAGGGGTCAATATCTAGTTTTGGAGAATTAACTAAACAATTTGTAAGACATTTTTCATTTAATATTGATCATGATGTCTCCATTATAGACCTCTACAACACTAAATAGAGAAGTGGGGAAATCTTCTCATCTTTATTGAAATAATGGAGAATATTAGCAAGTCACCTTTAATGCATAGTACTTGAAAAAGAGCTAGCCAAGATATTCATTGATAATGTTAATGTTG
The DNA here is from genome assembly GCA_037957365.1 of Torreya grandis. Classification (NCBI taxonomy): domain Eukaryota; kingdom Viridiplantae; phylum Streptophyta; class Pinopsida; order Cupressales; family Taxaceae; genus Torreya; species Torreya grandis. The sequence goes on along the minus strand of JARHVA010001928.1, from coordinate 48,472 downwards.
AGTTAAAATATGAATTAAAATTCCAATGTGCTAATTTTTTTGATGAAATAATTGAAAAGGGGATGTAAATTAAAAGACAAATATTGAAAAGTGAATAATTAAATTATATTCCCAAAATGAACACAATCAAAATCAAGATAACTCCTTTTTAGGCAAGTCAAAAATCTTCAACAAGAATAAGAATGTTGTGGGAGATGGGGTTATAGATTCCAAGTAGCATGTTTAAACTATACACAAAAGGAAACTTGAAAAATAATATAATGTCTCCTCTATTCAAGTGCCATAAGGAAAACCAAAGCCTCAAACTTGAAAAAGACCTCTCACTAGGCTTGGAGTTCCCATTGAAACAATCCTTGAATAATTGATTATTACTAACATGATCACTCTTCCTAAAATCTGAACTTTGGATGATCATCAACCTTGAATTATTTAGTACCATGAGGATGGATTATGAAAATACCATAGAGTCAAAGGTTATTGCACAGAAAGGTGTATGCAATTAAAGAATTATATTCAAGACCTAATTGAAAAAGATGATATTGAAATAGAAAGGGAGAGTACTCCAAATCAATCTACAAATAAGTAACTAGGCATTTATCAGGACCCCCTCCCCAAGCATGTTCAAAGAAATAAGAAGCCACCAAAAGACCAAGGTCAGGATTCCTATTTCAATTATACTAACTATAATGCCATGCCATATCACTACATCAACACCATTAAAATCTGTAGCCCCCAAGATCCCACTCCACCATCGCCTACCATATTACAAATCAACTAGGCCACTATTGATTGTGTGGTTACTACCAAACATAATAAAATCATAATAATAGGGGTAACACCTAAAGACCCATCCATCTATACAACTAAAAATGGGAATATATTTAATAAAGTTTAAATTTCTTTCGATAAATCTTAAGATATAATTCAAAAACTTGAGAAGACACCCACTCAAATATCATTAATGAAACTTCTCAAAACATCCCCTCTACATCAAGAAATACTCAATTAGGTTTTGAATGACCTCAAGTTCCCTAGAGATATTGACACTAATCAATTATAGGCATTAATGTATTATTTATCTCCTGCTTAATAAATCACCTTTGGTGCTCAGGACATGCCTCCCATTAGCCCCCATCATAACTATCCATTTTTCATATAAGTATCCATATCCCACCATTGAATTCCCTAGGTGCTCATAGATGGATGGTCAACATTAAGTTTATGTAATATATATTTCTTTAAAAACTAGGGTATTCTAAAGCATATTTAGCACTTAATCTAATTATGATAAAAGCATATGATGACAATGAATGGTCATTCATAGGAACTATCTACCTTCCTATTATCATGGGACCCATGGTACATCAAACCTTGATCCATGTTGTGGATGTTGATTTAATGTATAATATGATGTTAGGTCATCCTTGGATTAATGAGTTGCAAGATATCCCATACACACTTCATCAATGTCTAAAATTACCTCACTTAGGCATGAAAGTTACCATTCCTTGGGAAATTGATCATTTTCATAGTTGCCAAATAGATCAATCCTCATCTTCATATTATTGTCCTAGCATAGATAATTCCATTTAAACAAAAAAAACTACTAAATATGTAAATACTAATGACCTTATTCCTACTTTAGATCCATTACTTGAATTCACTCATCTCAAAATCACACCCATAAGATGTAGGTAATATGAATATAAAACATTTTGTGTAGGTGATTTATCTCTTTACCCATGAAGCTATGGGTCCCTGGCCATGTGGAAGACTAATATTATCATTTATCAATTTGGATTGATAACCTTCTCTATTGTAATACTATTATAAAAATAGTATATTGATGAATTATATGAATCATGAATTATTCTAGAAGATTAGGCCATCACATCTTGTAGACAAAGATATCCCTGTGTCCAAAAAATGTTACAAAAAATGTATTATCAATGGAAAGGACTAGGGAGATGCGAGTAAGGTAGGATTAAACCCATAATAATTTAATAAAATCCACAATATCTTAGATTAAGGTATAAATTTCTTGATGATGACTTAAATGATATCATTTTGGATACTACTTTGGTCCTTATGGAGTCTCTCTTCGATAAATAAATCGAGACCAGTTCCATTTATAGTCTCTATGAGGAGCTTACTACAATAAACCTTTTTCATAACACCACTATTTACACCATAAAAATATCCCTCCATTATCCCTATTTAATTTATTGGGATCAACATTTATAGCCATCCTTCAATATATTTCAAAATGGCAAGGTAATTTTAGAATTTTTGGGAGCTCAAGATTTCATTCCTTCTAGTGACCATAAGAAATATTTTTATATTAATATATAGCAATAAACTTATTTTAAATAATAAAAACATCCCCTAAACTAAAATGAAGATGGGGAATCTGAAGAAGAAGAACTACCCCAAAATCTAGAAGAATTTCCACAAGTTTTAGCTGAATCAAAAGAATACATAGAAATAGACATAGAGATCCTGAATGGTTTTTATTTAGATATCCTAGATCAATAATTAAACCCTTATCTCCAAGATAAATCACCCTCTCTCATTGAGAATGTTATTGAGGTTAACATTATAACTGAATAAAATCCAAAAATCATCAAACTGGGGGCAACTCTAACACCTGAGGAGTGTCAAATTATTATTTACTTAAAGAATTTATAAATGTTTTCATATGGTGTCATTCTAACATGCCTAGGATTTACCCCTCCTTATTATTGCATCATTTGGTTTTTCATCCTAATTCTAAACTAATCAAGGAAAAATTATTAAAGATGCACCCTAAAGTGGCCTTACTAGTTAAGGAGGAACTACAAAATTTTTTAGAAGCAAGATTTATCTGACCCATTAATTATTATAATTTGATATCCAATATTGTTCCTATGGCTAATCCACAAGGTGGGATTTGAATCTATATAGACTTTTGAGACATTAACAAGGCATGCCCCAAAAATGACTTCCCTCACCAAATTATTGATATGATCATGGATTCAATAACTGGATATGAAATGTTATCTCTCATGGATGGTTTTTTGGGTTACAATCAAATTAAAATGACACCTAAATATCAACACAAAACAACCTTCATATCTCCATGGGGGACTTTATTCTATCAAGTCATTCCCTTTGGTCTAAAAAATTATGGTGCTACTTATCAATGAGTAATGAAAGTTATTTTCCATGATATGATGCATGATATAGTTAAAGATTGTGTGGATAATATCCTAGGGAAGTCCTGACCCAGATTAGAGCTTCATATAGTCTTAAGAAGGATTTTTGAGAGGCTACAAGAGTATAAAGTCAAATTAAATCTAAAGAAATGTGTATTTAGTGTAACCCCATGCAAATTACTAGGGTTTATTATATCTAAGAGGCATATAAGTGGATTCATCCAAAGTTTAAGAAATTATGAAAATGCTTCCTCCTCATAATCTAAAGCATTTTAGGAGTCTTCAAGGAAATTTGCAAGCTATTTAGAAATTTATATCTTAGATCATAGATAAATTTCACCCCTTTAATCATCTCTTGAATAAGGGGAACCTTTTTAATTGGAACTTCAAATGTCAATAAGCCTTCAATAATCTTAAATATTAAGGCCCTTGCTCTTATCACCACTTGTGTTATCATGCCTATCACAGGAAGGCCCTTGCTCTTATATATTTCTACAACTTTGTGTGCGATAGGTGCCCTACTTGCACAACACAATGATGAGGGGAAAGAACAAGTAATTTATTATCTTAGTTTCACTTTAATTTCTTATGAGCTGAATTATACTCTAATTAAAAAATCTTGTTTAGTAGTTATATTTATTATGCAAAAACTTTGGCATTATATTTTCAACAATCAAGTCTAATTCATTGCTAAGGTTGATCCTCTTAAATATTTACTATCAAAATCAACCCTCATAGGAAAAATAGCCAAGTGGATTATGCTACTCAGTGAATTTGATATTGAATATATTCATCAAAAGGCTATTAAGGGATAAGTGATATTAGATCATCTAGTAGAAGCACCTCTTGAAGTAACTAAGCCTCTTATCACAACCTCCTAGATGAATCTATAATGAATGATTCATAATATAATGGTTGGAATCTATATTTTTATGGATTTTTTACTACACATGGATCAGAGTGGGAATTATTTTCATCACCCAATAAGGTGATCTCATTCCAAAATCCTTCCACCTTGATTTCCCATACACCATCAATATTTCTAAATATGATAGTTTAATAGCTAGCCTTCAACTAGCCATCCAATGGAATATAGAACATCTTCAAGTGTTTGGTGATTCATAACTTATAATCAAATAGGTAAATGAAGAGTTCCAAACTAAAGATTAAAAAATAGTCCCTTATAAGTAATTAGTGGATTACTTGAAATAAATTTTTTAATCTATTACATTTGAACAAGTACCAAGGGGGAGTAATAAATTAGCTGATTTTATGGCCACTATCATATCTTTAATTGATCTCCTTGAAGACATCCTTTAAGGGAATTTATTGATCAAACATCTCATCTTACTAGCTCATCAAGCTATGGATCCCCTACAAATTTGTGCTATTACTAATCCTAGTCTTCCTTAGTACCATGACATTTATAATTACTTCCATAATAACATCTTACCACCCAACCTCAATCATCATCAATGTAAGGCCTTCATCCACCGTACCTCCTACTACAAAATCTTTGGTAGCATGATCTATCATAGAGGTTATGATAGGACTTTGTTAAGATGTCTGACCTTAGAAGAGGATTATCTTGTGATCAAGGAGGTCTACAATGGTATTTGTGGTAGCCATATTAGTGGAATGGACTTGGCTAAGAAATTGCTCCAAAATGGATACTATTGGCCTACCATGGAAAAGGATGCATAATAGTATGTAAAAAAATGTGTAGCTTGTCAAAAACATGGTAATATTGTCCATAAATCCACAAAATAATTACAACCTATTATGAATCCATGGCCATTCTCTATATGGGGACTTGATTTGATTGGCAAGATAAATCCTACATCTTTTGACAGACATAAATTTATTATTACTACTATGGAGTATTTCAACAAATGGGTAGAAGAAATGCTACTTACACATATTATAGGTCTCCATATTTTTAAATTTATCTTAAATCATATCATTTACCATTTTGGAATTCCTACCAACATCATATCTCACAATGACAAGTCCTTCAAAAATCAAGAAGTTGAGTCCTTATGTAAATAATACCACATCAAATAGCATTTTTAATTCCCCCTACTACCCTCAAGGAAATGGAAAGGTTGAAACAATAAATAAGACTCTCATTAAGATTCTTAAGAAAATAATTAATGAGGTAGCAAGGAACTAGCATTTATAATTATATCCTGTGCTTTGGTCTTATAGAACAAGTGTCCAAACACCTACTAGGGCCACTCTATTTGCTTTAGTATATGGGATTGAATCTATCTTACATGTAGAAGTAGAAATCCCCTCTTTGAGAATCTCATTATGGGGCATTATTACTGATCATAATTTTTGATAAGAAAGAATACAAGAATTAGAACTTCTAGATGAAAAGTGTCAAAAGGCCCTAAATCAATTATGGGCATATCAAAATAGATTAAAAGGATAATACCACAAGAAGATTTAGTTCAAAGAGTTTGAGATCAGTGATCTAGTCCTAACAGCAAATTAGAAAAATACTAATGCAGATAGAGATAAGAAGGATAAATTTAAAGCCAATTAGCTCAAGCCTTAAATAATAGTTGATAAGTTTGGATCTAGAACCTGTAAGTTAGCTACACTAGATGGTGAAGAGCTTGATGACCCAATGAATACAATGCATCTAAGATGTTTTTACACTTTTCGAGCTCCACATTACCTCTATCTATGGGTCCCCACTCTTGGGGGCTACATCCTATTCTATTCTATCTTCCTCTTCTCATTCCACTCCATTTTTCCATCCCTGACCCTAGTATTACAAGTGGGCATCCATCATAGGATTTTATGTATCAATAAGAGACATATGTTTTAAAACAAAAAATAAGTCATTGCTTTTTGGGTGATGGGGATGTTTATTGGGAAGTCCTCTAGAGTATTTTTCTCCATATCTATCATATATATCCCCAATCCTATCACATCTTTATGTGCATCTACTATCCTATCACCCCATCACATCCTCTTTGACAAGTGTGTATCCTTTTAGCCTCAAGATAATCCTATACTCATTTTTTTCTTGTTATCCCCAAACCATGGTTCATACCTTCCCACTAACGTTATCATTATAGAAGGGTCAAAAATAATTTTTTACTCTGGGGGTTTTGCATACATTATGACACTGAATCTCAATTGATTATCCTAAACCCTAGAGATAGTTGTTTTTAAATTTGGTTGGAATCTTGTTCCAAAATATAATAGTTTTGGGCACAATATACCTTATGCACACATCCCCTTATTATCATTAGGCCCATTATCCATAATCATTGTATAATCACCTCATTCTCTATTTGTATATCCTTATCACTATCCCTATCTTTAGTCTATGTTATCTTATGATTGTCTTGTGTGAATATGTGTATATTTTGAATGTATGTGGTTGTTTGGTAAATCATGTACATATTAATTACATTGTATTATTTATTTAATAGTCTTATTAGCATTTTTTATATATTTTATCTTTTTAAATTTTAAGGGAACAAAGATGGTCTAGGTGACTCCTAAAATTATTTCAAGCCAAGTCATTTAAAAAGTGGATTTCCCTCATGCATTAGATACTTAATGTGCCTATGACTTTACTCATGTCATATGGCACACATTTACCTGCAAATGCAATATTAAAATGGATTGCATACATTATAAATGTCTTCCAAAATTTCCACACATCCAATTCCCCCTAATATTATCACTTATCTCATCTAACATATCACCATCCCATCTAACCTAGCATCATCCCATTTAAACCCACTTCACCCCATCCAATTATTATCCTATCTCCATGGTGCATGAGGATTCCTACCGAAACCAACATTGTTAGACATAATGAATTAAAATGGATTAATATTTTTAGCACATGGAATTACATTTTATGAAATATCTCATTACCATCATAATTAGTGTATAACATACATCCAAAAACAAACCACTAACTCATAACATCTCATCCCATAATATGCCATCTAAACATATCCATCAACATACAACACATCATCTAACATGATCTCATAATAATCAACATCATTTTTGTAAACATCAACAAAATAAATCAATATAAATCATATCCAAATCACATTATATAAATAAACCAATATATCTATTTAATCCATGCATACATCTCATATACCATCTATCTAAATCATATACGTCATAAATAAATCTAATGCATCATCACATAATCATGCACATATCCATCATTAATATCACAAAATCATAAGCATATAAATCCATCACATCACCTCATATAAGATAATATAAGTAAATAACATATAAATACATCTATTTACATCATAATTAAACTCATCTTATAACCGAAAATAAAATGTATCCATCACATCCATCTAATCCATCATAGACAATACCCATAACCAATGCATACCACAAAATAAATATAACACATCACAACATCATCCAAAATATCATCATATATATCAATAATCTACATAGAGTCCATGTCAAAAAATAGATATAATATATGGGCCCTATAAGCAAAAATGTGAAACAATACCAAAAAAATCTATACATATCATGTCTCCTAAAATCATGGTTTTGATCCTAGTGTTCCTCTCAGAAGTTGATGTACTAAATGTGAAGACCTAGCCTTGAATGAAGTTTCATGCTATGTTAATGGCACTACCACCTCATATAAATTCCTATAGTACTAGGTCTCTCATAACAATATCATAATTTTCTACTTGACACTATCCATCCCACCCTTTCTCATGGCCTTCTCGGCCACATCTACCTCTCCTATCAAATTTTAAATTCATGCTTATATTTGGCTAATCTATCTCTAATACCCTATGATCTACATTCTTGTCTCTAGATCTAGATCTATAATGTGACTATCTGAGCCTATAATTTAGTGACCCAACCTTGTAATCTTATCACATGTGCCTAGGCCTTAGCTACCTACCCATCTCTCTGCACTATTTGGGCCTATAACTAATCCCTTTCTCTAGTAACCTTGATTATCTCTATAAGCTAAGCTTGTATCCTTTTCAATAGGCACCTTATTAAAGACCTCTCATCCCTAGACAAAGGATACTATGATGGACCTGTGCCACTACCACTACCCCTAGCCTATATCTGTACTTGAGCCTCATGCCCATTCCCTTCAACCTACCCTAAAGCTACTGCCTAACCCCATCACCACTATCTACATCCATAAAATCACAATACTGACAATCTTATGTTAGTGCCTATATCTAACTCTTGTACAATATGTCTCATATCTATAGTATTCTCCTCACTACCCCTCTCAAAACCACAACCCTAGGGTAGAGTAATATCAATGGAATCCTCTATGCCCACCATGCCAAACAAGCTACTGTAACTCTTAGATAAGGAATCAGAGTCTAAAAATCCCATGGCACTGAGGTAATGATATTATAATATGCATAGTCTAGGGCTCTATCTACTATCATACCCCATTGTGTCCTCTCCCTATCACTGCTAGTAAATAGGTGCTCCTCCCCTGGTATGTCCTATGTAAATCCAAACTTCCTTTACATGTGATCAATATTTTATCATTCTATAACAAAATATTTATGACCTATCAAATAACACTCAATAATCATATAATGAGTCAAAATAACCTTATTATCTTAGCCAAACTATAATCCCCTATTGGGCATCCATGTGATGTGATCTAGACATAAGCTATCGAATGCCTGCCAATAAAACCATATATCACTTGCATGGCCCTGATGCACACCCAATATTATATACCATCTAAACACCATGGGATGATGTGGCTCCCTCATTGCTAGAGTCTTAAGTGACCACTGGATTATAATGTGCTCCCAAATATAGATCTATAGTAATAATGATAGCCCTAGGCTTGTTGCTCCCTTATATGCTCCTAATTTTATTTCTTAGTATAGATGGGCCAATACTACTGCCCCCATATAAACAATCTAAAATCTTGAACCATACCTACTACTACATCCCCTAGGCTTAGGTGAAACCACTACCTACTCTTATCTAGCAAGTGTATTATGGTAGTAAGAGACATAACTACAAGGTTTAGGCAATAAATAGTCTCCTCTCAGAGGCATCTATTGATATCCATGCATTTATCATGCATACCCATACGTATCCCTCCTGCCAGTCTCTGTAAGGTCACACTAAGTGTATGTGATTCTAGTAAATCCTATCTCCCAACATAAAAAAATGAAAAATCTAGTAGATGTCCTCTAAAGTCACAATCATCTCCCTAGTAAATAAATGAGTGGTCTCATATTTAATTTCCATCATTCCACCAAATCTATGATCAGGTCTTGATCAATGTGCACTACTGATATCATCATGATATAACATAGTCCTATTACCTTCAACACCCTATAATCAACATCCATCAAGAGGTGTATCTCATGTAGTGCCTCAAGTCATCATAGCCATGAAGCTAACATCCCTAAGTCCTATACTAAATCACCATAAACCTATCACTACTTCCTTCACAAACTGACTCCCTTATCTATAACTAGAACCTATCCTAAATCAAACACCTCTAACCCTAATATCCATAATCATAACCCATGACTAAAACTATTTATTTCCTTCCTTCAGGAGTCACATAATCCATCCTAATCTCATTAACCCCCCAACCCTAACCCTCATCTACCTTTACCAAACACACCTCAACCAATTCCACTTCTTAGCCTAACTCCTCACATTATATTCCACAACCTCATTTAACGTAAAACCATCTACCTAATAATTAAACCCTAATTAACCCTTCACTAACTACCTTTATAACACCCCTAATCCTAAAATCATCCTAATCAACTAACATCCCTAACCTTAATTAACTAACTCTATCATTAAAACCCCCATAATCACACTAACCCTACATAACTACATTCCAAACACCCTTTACCAAAACACACTAAGCCCTTAGTCTACCCTCCCCATCCCTTAACCCTTTTTACTAGCCTTGATAAAAATATAACTCATGGGCATGCCTTAATCCATAGTCTTGAAAATACCACCACTCACATTCTATGGTTTTGCATAACCACATAGTTATGCAAAACTATGATTCCCTAAACCATGCAAATGTAAAAATGCATGACTACATTTATAGTATTATAATATTATAGCTCTAATCTTGTGGTATTGTAATACCACACATCCCTATCCAAAAATGTAACTCATGACTAGAATATAATGACGGAGGGCACTTCCCTCATTTATGGTAATACACCTATGGTGTTGACAACCTAACTTCATGCCAAAAAGACAAAAATCTCAATGAAAAACTTGAAAAAAACATAATATTAGGTTTATTACTCACTGGTGGTCCACCCTCTATAGTTCTTTGAGATTCTATGACTCTTTCATCATGATGGGAAGCTCAGGGAAGCTGGTCCATATTTCTAGGTCAGAGTTAATTTTGACAAAAGATAAAAGTTTAAATGACTCTCTTTTTACTATTTTATCTTATTTGACCCCCTATTTGACCCCCATTCACCCTTAGACACCATTTTATAACTACCTTTAAACATCCATATCCTATTCCATCCCTCAAACATCCTAATCACTCATTAATTATCCTCTCTAAACTCATTTAGGGAATGGATTTTTCATTTCCCCACTATCTAACCCAATTCCCAAGTTAGAACTACATTAACCTGAGGTATCTTAAGACTATGTAGGAAACACCTAGTCCTAATTGTGCCTAGGGATAGCTTAACCACCATTCATCCCTTATCCCCATCCCATCATTGAACTAGTCACTCGACAATCACACAACACTTAAACATATGAATCTTAAGTAAAATGGCTCCCCCTTATCAATCAACATTTTTATTGATTGTTAAGCCCTCCCTATCATGTGTATTTTCTATAAGACTTATCACTGGCTTGTATCCATCTCATCTCTTTTATTTCCTAAACAATTTCTCCATATTATGAAATTAGTCTTATCAATCAACTCATTATCTAGACATTGGTTGCTTGTCTAGAACCCATCACAACTGAACCACTTTATCCCCTTGTCTCTAAAGTTATGGCATGTTTACCATAGATATGTCCTTAATTGGGTCATCCCAACCCCATTTCATCATCATGATCATATCCCACCCCTAAGACTTCTATTTGAGTGAACATCTAGGTTGGTTCTCCTTGCATGCTCCCTCGAGGGAGAATTATACTTCTGCCACCAAAATTAAAGTAAAAAAAATATACACAATAAGTACCTAATATGGAAGTTAAAGATTAGTTGAATGAAGTAGTTAAGAAGACTGTTCAACCTCAAGAAGTTTATTTTAGTGCACTTTCTATCATTACTTGTCATTGGCAAAGAAACCCAAAATGATTTCTCAGATAAAAATAAATGATAAAGGAGGAAGATATGATAAAATAGTAGTCCCGCCACCTAGGAAGTCTAAATATGAAGTTACCATAAAATATTAACAACATTTCAAAGTATATCTTTGGAAAAATATGAAAGAAGGAATGAAGGAAAAAGTGTAATAAAAAATTGGCACACTCTTTGAAAAACTTAATCAAGATAAGACAAGCAAGGGATAACTCAAGAAGAAAGATGATCAAATTATACTAGTTATATAATAATTAGTCAATAGGGTAATTTTTAGGTGTCTAGGTTATACCCTTGTTGAGGAAAAGTTTATTCATGTTTACCTCAAACCTAGGCTAGCATGGGAGTGACCTATAGGCTATGGGTCACTTGTTGTTTAGGTCAAACTTCTAGATTTTATGGGGATAGCTCCACTAATTTGCTTATTTCATCTCTCTTTCTAAGATGTAATATTATTTTTATGAAAAGGGAAGAGGGATTTCATAAATTAAACCTACTCTAAAGTGGTGATGCACCAATATACTCACTTATCCACTTAACTTATACTCTTTATCATACTAATGGATAATGCATAGAGCTAACACACTATGTTCAATGACTTCCAAGCAAAAATGTTTCATCTATAGGTTAGTTTAAGGGATTGGGGAAAGAGGTAAATGAGAATAAGGCATGGTTCAAGGCACTTACAATCAAACATCCACTTCAAGCTTGAGCCATTAACTTCATGACACATTAGATGACTTGCAAGGAAAGCTTATTAGTACCTAGGTGAAACTTGGACATAAAAAAGGGAATATTAGACCACTATTGCATACCAAAACAATTAGACCACATTGAGTAATGATTAATTATTAAGTTTAAGTGTTATATTCATCAATCCAAGTAGGTGTACAACTATAAATTTTGGTAGAGTTTCCTCATACCAGCCTGAGGGATACCATACAAGGCTAAAAGCTTTCAATATATATAAGAAATGGAGAGAAGAAAGGAGAAATATGGCATGGAGATGTAGATAATAGGTCAATAATGACCAAGGTTCACTAAATAATGGTAGTTATATTGGTTATGTAGTCCTTTCTTTAACTTTCCCATGTGTTGGTCTCCTTAATGGATCATTTTGACATTGGAGTGAGGGTAGTGGAGGCTAAATTAGCTTCAATTATCCTTGTCAAAGGGTTGAACATGCTAAAAATAGTCCATCACTCCTCCCAATGATAGTTTCATGGTGTACATGGGTATGATTAGGCCTCCTAAGAGGCATTGAGTAGCCTATTAGTCTTTAGGCATGTGGACCAAGCCTTAAAATTACCTCCACCTTGCATAATGGCCTTGAAAGTGAATTTACCATTTAAAACATTTGTTATTAGGCATTATAACCTACATTAACTCTCTTCATTTACCCCTCTACACCAAACCTGAGCCCTCTTGTTGACCAAATAGGTTAAATAGGCTAATTAGGCCTAATTACCTAAGTGTTGGTTATTTGAAGTCATGAAATACCTATAATAGAGATTAAAAACCTATGAAAACATGATATTCATACCTAAAACAACACCTTGAACTATAATTTATGCTTATACCAGTATTAGGCACTTGAAATTTCACTTCTCCTAGTTGACTAGTCCACCTTTCTCTATCATTTATATATTGACATTATTTAATGTACTTGGAAAATAATTTAAAGATCAAAATTTGGGAATATTATGGCTTTATGAGATGGAACAAGTCCCAAACCATCCCCTTTAATGATTTTCAACTCTTCATTGTGCACAAAACTTTGCATTCTTCCCAAAACCTTATAAAAGTATAGATTTATGACACTTCCATATAGTGTCCATACAAATCACTACCATGAATAGAATCTCTCCTAAGTGTGCTACCTGATACAAGTTTTAGATAGGCCAAACTAGTTATTTTGGATGCAATTATTTAGTGGTTTATGCCATTGGGTTTGTACTAAGGTTTAAGGGAGGTTTTGTGTGTCTAGTGCTCTTAGTAATGATTCATAGAGTATGGACCTCTAAACAGAAAATCCTAACATATATTTTAGGTACATAAACCCCTATAAATTTTATGATAGGCTCAAGTTTCCATGTAGAGAGTGGACTAATATCTGGATGTAGAGAAGTGAGTTTGTCTTCTTTTGCAGGGAATTTACACATGCTCATGGTCTTGGCAATAGTTCATAAAATTAGGACCCTCAAATAAATTCAATACTTTATGAATATTAAGCACATAGGGGCCCTAAAATTTTATTAAGAACATTTTTCTTAAGTTTCCTTGTGGTGAGATTATGAGCATCCCAAATGATGGCTTGAACTAGCTGTGTAGGATTGTGATATCAGATTTACCTCCAAGGAATAAAATGACCCTTCCCCTATTTATATCTTGATTTAAAACACTTTATTAGGTATAAATCATCATTTTAAATCTTTTCATGGATTTGGATTTACTTGGGGAGGGTCTGAATGTTCCCAAGTTGATGTGAGCCTACTAGGCCTAAAACAAACCTTTAGGCTTGTTTGGCCTTAATTAAGGATTAAATATATAAGATACCTAAGGGAGAATTAGAGACTCTCAAATCCATCATAAATTTATTTTATTATCTATTTATATCACTCTATAACTATCCTTTTATTCCCAACTTCAATAATGTACTACTTTTTCCCATGGCTTCCTATAGGTTCTTTTGCTAGTCTGTATGTATGGTGAAGGCAAAAGTCTAAAATTCATATATCTCTATAGTGTAATGATGATATATACTTAGGATTATCATTAATTCTCTTAGGGTTTATCACATTCTCATTTCCAAGTCCCCAATTAATCTAATGCCTATATAATACACACATAATTACCTTATGATTTAGGCACAATCAGAAGTGTGAAACTCTAAAGTCTGGGTCTTAGTGATTTCTACCTCATATGGGGTTATTAACACATATATCCTACCATTTTTTAGGTGTTACAATTATAAGGTGACCTGATTTTGAATGTTCATATGTAGCTTGCTATAGAACCAAGTATATAATAATTTATAGACATTCAAGTGGTGGACATTCCAAATGCTTATGGGATGCTACTCAATAGAGATTAGACCAAATATTTCAATGGATACATGTCCAATAACTATTATCATATGTGGATTCCATTCAAGGGAGTTCCTAATCAAATTTGAATTGAGAGAGATCCAAAGATGAAACACATTATCATCGAGTACAATACAACAAATGAAAAGGTCAACATGGTCAATTATGAGTTAGGAGTTTACACTCTTGACAATTCTAAGGTACGTGACTCTAAAAAATCTCATGCTATTCCTATAATGTAGAATTTATATTTTTATGGTGCTAAATGTAAATCTAGATCTAGAGTAGGAATTAATCTAATCAACCCCATTGAGAAAGAGTTTAATAGTTTTTACAGGCTTTAGTTTCCTTACACTAACATTTTGGTAGAGTATGAGGCACTAATTCTTTGATTGTAATTTTCCATTAAACACAAGGTCAAAGAATTACTAGTGTATGCTAACTCTGAACTAGTGGTTAATCAAGTTAGAATTATGTACCAATGCAAGTTATCCTATCGTAAGAAGTAAAAGTTTTAAGTGTGGGACTTGATAGAGTACTTTAATGCAATTAACGTTATTTCAATTCCTAGAGAATAAAATAAGCTTACTAATGAGCTAGCCTTAGCTATAGCCAATATTATGCCTAATCAAAATCAAAACTAGGAAATATTTGTATTGATTTGGTTCCATGTCCCTTAGTTTTTGACAATGTCAATCATTTGCAATTATTCACTAATGATCAATAAATCATATACTTCATGAACAACTAAAGAGTATTTGAGTCCCACATCATTGGTGATGTCAATTAAAATTATCTTGATAATGACAAAGTTGATGATAAGAGTGAAATTAAGTGACAAAAAATTCCCAAAGGCATGATTGCCTTAAAAAGACTACTTGACACAGATAAACTAGCTAAAATTTCCAAAGTCCCTAAAGTAAGTGGGAAATATTACAATGTATTTGACATAGGTACCCAAGATCAACCTCAACTAGTAAATATTGGTACAAAATGCACAAATTAAGAATTGAGAAAAGCTAAAGAGTTTCTAGCCAAGTATAAATATGTTATAGAATGGTCCTATGAAGACTTAAATAGCTTTAATCCTAGAGTCATTACCCATATTAATTCATAAAAAGAAGCTTGTAAACCTTTTAGATAGAAGCAAAGGCCAGTCAAACCTATTTTAGAACCATTGATTTACAAAGAGGTCAAGAATCTATTGGATGTAAAAATATTTTTTCCCATTAGACATTCTACATGGGTAGCGTACTTAGTACCATTTAGAAAAACGAATGGGGAAACTAGATTTTGCATAGAATTTAGGAATTTGAATAGATATTTTGAAAATGATAACTATCCTATCTTAACCAAGTAATTAAAATTTTTAGTTGTTCTTCTATGATGTCATTTATTGATGGTTTTTTAGTTTATAATCAAGTACTTGTAAACAAGGAGGACAACATGAAGATTACATTCACAACTAAGTGCGGCACTTTTGCCTACAAAATAGTACCTTTTGGGATAATAAAAGTAGGGGATAATTTTAAAATAGCTATGAAAAATTATTTATAAGGTCTCATAGGTAAGTGAATTAGTATATATATGGATGATCTAACTGTGTTTTATAAAAATGGGGAAGATTACATTATGCACTTGTTATAGGTATTTGAACATTGTAGAAAGTATGGAATTTCTCTCAATCCAAAGAAAATAATTTTTTGTGTTACAGAAAGAAATTTACTAGGACATGTTATAAAAAAATAAGAGATTTTTATAGACCCTAATAGAGTTGATTCCATATCCAAAATAGAAACCCCTAACAGTAGAAAAGAATTGAAGTCTTTCTTTGGGAAAATCAATTTTGTGAAAAAGTTCATTTCTGGTTTTTAAAAAATTATAAAGCAATTTAATGACATGTCAAATAAGGATGCCAAAGAAATATGGAATTAAGAGATAAGGAAATCATTTAAATAAATAAAATAATTAATAGGATAGGGACTGGTGTTGATAAGTCCTAATTTCACAAAATATTTCTTTCTCTAGTTTTACTTTTGATCATACAATAACTACTATTTTAACTCAGAAAATAGATGGATGTGATCATCCTATTACATTCATGAGCACTAATTTTAATAAATTTTAAGTTAAATTATTATATTATTGATAAAAAATAATATGATTTAGTTAAGGTAGTTAATAAGTTTAAACATTATATTCTAAAGAATAAAGTTCATGTAATATTTCTAGACCTTGCCACTAAACTTATGCTTAGTCAATGTGAACTAGGAGAGAGAAGAGGTAAGTGGATATTTATTATCCAAGAGTATGATATTGAAATAATAATTAATAATATGGTAAGGTGTATGGGGTTGATTCAAATGATTACCAATACTAATCCCAAATTATGTGTCATGCATGTGGGCCAACAATGTTTTCAACCAAATGATTGGTGTGATGCAATTATTCATCTTCTAATCAATGGTTTTTTTTCCTAAAAGATTGAGTAGAGAGAAAAATATATCTTCTAGGATCAATAAAAAACATTTATTGATAAATGATGGATTAATATTTAGAAATAACTATGAATGTATATACTTTAGATGTGTCTCAAAATAAGAAGCAACCAAGATCTTGAGTAATTTTCATGAAAAGCTTGGAAGTGGACATCATTATGGAAATAAAAATCATAAGATCATGAATATAGGTTAATATTTTCCAAAAATATTAAAGTATGCTCATAAAAATGCGAGATAATATCCTCAGTGTTAGAGATTCAACACGAAAGAACCAAAATCTGCCATGCCCTTAAAGCTAGTTATGATTGAAAAGCCTTTTTCTCAATGGGGATTAGACTTTGTAGGGGTCATCAACCCCAATTATTTAGTTGGGAATAAATAAATTATTACCAATATTAACTAATATACAAGATGGATAAAAGCAGTGGAAATCAAATAATGTATAACTAAATAAGTGATCAATTTCTTGGAAGAGAACATTTGTACAAGATTTGGGACACTAGTTTCATTAGTTTGTGATAATAAATCAGCCTTTATTTATATATAAATGATTAAGTGGGTCTATGATAACAACATAATTCTCAATTTCTAATCAAATCATTACCCTCAAGGTAATAGAGTCTCTGAATCAACCAATAAGAATTTAATGAAAGCTATCAAAAAGTTTGCAACTGAAAAACCAAGGACATGGCATAAATGACTTACATATGCTTTGTGGGTAGACATAACTAGGGTGAATAAAGCATTGAAAGAATCACAATTTCTACTAATATATGGTCAAGATCCAATATTCCCCATTGCTCTCAAGTTGCCAACCTACAAGTTCATGCAAGAGTACATGTATGAAGATCAAGAATTTTCAAATTCAAGGCTACTTGAGATCATACAAATGGAAGATGAAAGGGAAGAAAAATTTGCCAAATTTAGTAGACATCAAACCATAGTCAAGAGATGGTTTGATAGTCATTCAAAGATTAAGGTGTTCAATCAAGGAGACCTAGTTCTTATTTGGGATAAATCCTCATAACCAAAAGGAAAGCATGGGAAATTCACTCCTTTGTGGATTGGCCCATATCAGATTGCTAAGACATTGGGAGACAACACCTTCAATCTGAAAGACTTGTAAGGAGTAGAGTTTACTTTGCCAACTAATGGGAAATATCTCAATCACTACTTCTCTATTGTTCCACCCAAGTCTTTATGGAGTGATTTTTAAGACTAGTTAGAGTTAGTGTAGGTTAGGCTAGATTAGTTTATTTTCTATTCATTGTTTATATATAGTGCTTGTAAATATTTGTTTTCTTATTATTGTTTGATTATTTTCTATTTTGGTTATTGTTTGTTTAATTTCTCTACTATGTTACCTAATTTTAATAAGACTTTTTCAATATAGTTTCCAAATCCAATCCATCCTAATTGATCAAGAGAACTTATCAAATGAAGAATATAGGTATGACTTCTCCACAATGGTTGATCATGGATCTTAGAATTCTGAGCTTGATTTTATATTTTTATGAAATTAGTTAAGATTAATATCTAGATTAGTTATTACTTAAAATATTAATCCTTGCTATGATCTAAGTTTGTTTGTAATAAGGATTGCACTTAAGGATGAAAGTTTTAATTTTTAAGGTAAAGTTATGTTAGCACTTAAAGAATAATATTTATTGGGATGAAGTTTATGACCAAGGGTGATTATCTGAAGATAAAACATTTGACAAAATCCCAAAACCTATCTAATTCTAGTTCCAAAACTTTGATAAGAGATAAATATAATTAAAAAATTCAAAAAATAATAACTCTAATTTGAAATAATTCTAAGCAAAGGTGATTTTGGTAACATCTAATGGGGTTATAGATGCCTGACTGGCAGTGGAACAAGGCCTTGAATGGATCCAAAGGTATCTTTGTTAGGGTTATGGATGTATAACTATAAGTAGAGAAATGCCCAATTTTTCCCTATTCTAAAAGCACGATTCTTAATGAATATCTAAATATGCTAGAAGTCAATGTTAATGATTAAGGCCATAAAGTCTAGAAGTTATTTTATAAATCCCATGGCAATCAATTCAAAAATCAAATAACACACACAAAATGATTAATTTTTGATGTTTGAGTTTAATTATACATGTGTAAGACTTGTTTTAATCATGAATTGATCTTAATGATGGTACTGGTTACCATTTGCTCTTGCATGGTTTAATGAAGTAGTAGATCAAAGGCTTAAAAAGTGGGTTTAGGGTTGAAAATTGGAAGAGACCACACAATTTATCATGTGTTTTAAACATTTGGAGCATGGAAAATATTTTAGAAACCCTATGGGATGTACATAGTGCATGAAACAATTATAGAAATGCAAGAGATCCATCTGGTTCTTCATTATGTTTATATAAACATTTTGGGTCTAGTGGAAATTTTTTTGAGTAGGCACTTTGCTGATTTCACCATTTTCATGTGTGGATGATTCAATGAAAATTGGTCATATGGATTTCTTCATATTTATGCTAGGTTTATATGTGCCAAGTTTTAGGTATTCCACCAAAGCACATCAAAAGTTATGGAGATCCAAATTTGGCCTCCCAGTGAAATTTTGTTATTTTCCATAGCCATTTTCAAACAAGTTCAAATAAAGCCAAGTGGGCATCTTGACAAGGCCATATCTCACACATGAAATATTTGCAAAGGAAAGTGGTCATATGGTTTGTTCATCTTGGTCCCTAGTTACTATGCATTGAGTTATAGATCTTTTGTCAAAGTGTAAATGAAGTTATATGTGATCAAAGTTGGTCCCTCAGTTAGATTTGCTAATTTTCCATACTTAGAAAAATGAGCTTGACCATCACTAGGACATCATGAAAGAGCAAACATGGACTAGCCAACTTGAGCATTTAATATCTTCACCTAGAAAGCTCTCAAAACTAGTGGATTAAATGGGTTTGTTCCTTTTGACCTTAAGAGCATCTCCTAAAAGTTTGGTCACTCCATGGATTTTGATCTTGAATTTATAATCCTTTAAAAATGGACCTAAAACATAAGAAATTCATATTAACATCAAAATAAAACTTGGTAAAAAATCTATGCTTAAATTTGATGGTCTGTGGGACATCAGTTATGTTCTATGGGATGTCAAATGATGGTTGATATGACATTAAATTTAAGACAAAGCAAAATGGATCTTATTGAGCACAAAATTAATGGTTGTGCAATCGTCAATGATGGTCACATGAATGTCATTTTATGGGAGAGAGGATGTCATTTAAAAAAATCATGAACTAGCTATTGGATTTAAAATAGTGGGACCTAGTTGATCTAATGGTTCATGTGGCATCATACATTCAGATATAACAAAAAGTGGAGGTTAAAGGGTCGGTGAATCTAAAGAGTGAATGTTTGCATGACAAGTGTCAATGATGCATTCAATTAAAAGAGAAACAATGTCTCACATGCATTCATACCAACTGAAATCAACAAATTAAGATGAATCAATGTGTCAATGAGCTGAGTTAAAATTTGAAAACTAATTAGAGTAAAGGTGAGCCCAAGGTTTTCTATGAAGGTTAAGAATCGATTTTCAACCATGAAAAGTAAGGTTTTTTAGGGTCTTCTCAATGCTACTAAAGCTTGTTAAAACACCATGGAGTGGTCTAACTGATAAAGTCAAGTATGAAGAATATAAAAGGACCACCATTGGAGATTAATATGGACCTCTAGTTCAAATTTTTATAGCTCATAAGGTTCATTCTTATTACTATGTTCATTTTTCTAAGAAAGACCTATTTTTTATGGACTTTTGGCTTTTGTAGAGATAAAGTGGGGTATTTTGGACCTAATGGAGTTTAGAAGGTGCTATATGGTCTATGGGCCTATTTTAATATAAGGTCTATAGGAAAACTAATGACTTTAGATTGGTTTCCCATCTATATTTGACCATGATCATGGGGTAGATATGGGTGATTAATGCAAAAGGCCTCATCTATTAACATGGCCCTATCATTGAAAAAGAAGGTACTCTACCACTCAAAGCATGGCATGATTGTCAATGTTAAGATTCAAGGATTTGATCCTTATGAACAAATAAAGAGGAATTAGGGTCCCAAGATGGTGAGATAATAATTGGAGAGATAGTTAGGGGCATTTTATTACATTCAAAAGGGCTTGGTCATCATGTAATAAACCCTTATCTCTAGTAGGACACTCTTAGCCAATGAGAGGAGCTCAGGGATTAGTGGGACAATATGAGATATATTTGTTGATCAAGGCATGTAAATAGAAAGCAATCAAGTGCTGCCACCTCACTTTCTAATTTTGAGGACTTTCCTTCACTCTCCAATGTATTTTTACCATATCTCTCTCTCTTTTTACTATATATATATATATATATATATATATATATATATATATATATATATATATATATATATATATAGGATTTTGATCCAAGATCTCCTATTTAATACTCTATTAAGATGGATCTTGTAACCTCTTGACATGAATAAAAGGTTATGTTTTAGATTTCATATTCTGATATAGTGTGTACATGTCAGATTTTCATGTGGTAGAATTTTTTCAATTATCAAATTAAGATCTCACCTAGTTACTAGTTCATCTAGTTATGCATGTCATTTTTAGTGTTCTACATCTCTTGATCGAAGCCTACATGTAGATAATGTGACTAGTTAGTGTCTTCCTTTAGACCTATCCTTCATTTCCCTCATATTAAATTGTTTGGTGAACCTCTTCATGAAATACTAAGGTATGATAGATATTTGAGATCCTAGATCTAGTATTTTACTTATTTCATTATTATTCCAAGATTTAAGTAGGGTAAATCAACCCATAAATTAGGTGCATCATTATTGTTAGCTTAGGTTTCCCTTTCATGTTTTCTCTCTCTCTCTCTCTCTCTCTCTCTCTCTCTCTCTCTCTCTCTCTCTCTCTCTAACCCTTTTCCTTATGAATCATTAGTTTTAGGTGAGAATGAAAGAGGAATCCATCTTACTCTAGAGGTTCAGCCCCACTATAGGTGACCCATAACCTGGAGTTGTTCCCATGTTGGACTAGAGTTTGATTAAAAAGGTTTGAACAATCTCCTTATTTAGCAAAGGTAAAATTTTAGTCTATAATAATTTTGACATGCCTGGTGAGACCAAGCCAAAATAAGAGAAAGATTATTAGTGTGTATTTCCTCTATAAATTTTTTGAAGCAAACAAATTAACACCAATGGTGACTCCAAATCAAAGATTATATTTATGAGCAGACCAGGTATGTCTCAATGAAATTTTTAATTAGTTCTTACATCTCATTTGACATATGAGGTCAATATGAATAGTTATGGTGAATATTCCTAGTATACACTTCCTTATCAGTAGCTGTAATATGATCCTCATGATCCATATGAGTCTAATTAGACCTACCCATATTTCTATCAAAGCTATGAGGAACCTTGGTAAGTTTCTCATGATCCTTATTATCAAGGGAATAGCTCTTACTTTCCTAATGATCCTCACTAGCAACATGAAGACCTAATTTAGTCATATATGCAAGAATATTACCTTGATCCTCCATATGAATAATAAGCCCATCATAATACTACCCCTCATCAACCCTATCATGAGCACAAATACTGACACTTAAGTAGACTTTAATAAGCCTTGACAAGCATGCACTAGAGTTGTGATCATAGAAATATTATGGCCAAGATGTCCCTACTCACATGATTCATCATGTGAGAGAGTTATTATAGAAAATAAAATAAAAATGGACACCTATTGAGAGAGAAGATTGGAACAATCTCATAGGTGAGATGATGGATGTAGGTGGTTACATTCCAAAAATTAAGGACAAGCTATAAGGCATTGAAGAACAATAGGTCTAACCTCACCAACCTTATGTGCCTTCATATGCACCACCTCATCCTTCTTATATGTCACCCATTCCTCCCTAGGAGACCATTCCAAGTAGCCCTTTGAATGTCCCAACTTCTTCATATGTTCCTTAGACCTTACCTTCTTGGAGATATATCCAAGAGAGTTGTCAAAGAAAGAAGGAGATTATTATGGAACAACCTGCTGTTAAGATTCAATATTCCATCCTTCCTTAAGAACCCCTTATGAATTCCTTTAAGGTTTCAAGCTAGAACCAAGTTGTGAAATCATGGGGTGGGTAAAGTAAAGTAATTATAAAATCTAAGGCCCAAAATAAAGGAGGATCTAAACCTCTACAAACATCTCTCATACCTCCTCAAGAACCTTCTTGTGTTCCTTATCTTCATGAAGCTACTGACCACCTTAAAGAAAATATATTCCAAGAGAAAATTGATAAGAAGATCAAAGAGTTAGAGATGAAAACAAGGAAAGAGGAGAAAAACCAAAAACAAAAGGTTAAAATAAAGCCTCAGTCTTTCCCATCTTAGAACCAAGTCATTTAGTCAAGCAAATCCAATGTCATTCAACCCCCATCCCTCCCTCCTCAAGAATTTAGGTCATTTCCATATTGGAAATCTATCTAGAGCAGTATGCCAAAAAAAGAGAAAGACATGACTATCAAAAAAAAATAGTTAGACCAAGGAGGTGTTCCATACGTATCATCTCTCTAGGAGTCATCCCAAGAATATCCTATGCCACTCCTTCAAGAGGTAATGGTGAGCTCCATATTGAACTCAGAACTGATAATGATGAATTGTTAGAGTCAGAAGAGGAGATCAATATTGGGACACCACTTGGTGAGAGAAATCATGTATAAGTATTTCATAATGTCAAATTAGATGAGCTACAAAATTAAGTGCTAGTTGGAGATGAGATCAAACATGAAGAAGTCTTAGATGTACATCAAGAGGTTGCTTCTCAATAACCTATTAATCACATATAAGTTGTCTAAGATCAAGATTTTTCTCAAGACTATGGTAGATGATATAGATCAAGTATAGGCTTATATTTATTTGGAAGGTATCCATGAAAATAACTCACTTAGTACCATTGTTAAGGTAGATAACATTATTGAAGAAGAAGACCATTGGCATCAACTGTACCATTCTTTCATGAGTGATATTGGTGTGTTTAAGATGGTAAATTTAGATGATGAGATAGTGTAGTAGGTAGGATGTTCTAAAGATTCCATTAATGCTTTGGAGCATGAAGAACACCAACTTGATGACCTCATGCATCAATAAGAGAATGATGAATAAGTGGTGGTTCTAGATGATAAAAAGGACAAGGAAGATTGGTAGCTACAAATGAAGCTCTCTCAAGGGCTTGAAGTTCTCTATCAATATGAGGATCAAGTAATTAAGGAGGTGATAAAAGAATTTACCATGGAAGACAATGACCAAGGTTGGGAAAAATATGCCAATCTCCTTAATGAGGCTGAAGAACTTGTAACTAAGAAGAAACCTAATCTTATTGAGGACACCATAGAAATCAAGGAGGTATGCCTTATTAAACCACCATTAGATGTTGTAGTTAAGGATCCAATATGGGAAAGTTGAGACTATTTGGATGCACATAACTAACCTATTTAGAGCTACTTGGTTATCATTAAGTATCATACAAAAGAAGCTAATAGTTGTAACCAAGAAGAAGCAGGCATCAAGACCAAGAGTTAAGGAACTACATGACTCATTCAATTACTCATCCCATGAGGCAAGCAAATTGTCAAACTTTCCTTTTGATCTAGGAGGAAAGGTATACATAGTTTTAGGTTATATATGTTATATAAATGTTGTTTAAATTCCTCTAAGTGTTGCTTTAACACATTTATTTGTTGTCCCTATTTTACGTTAGTTTATTTTTTAATAAGTGAATTGGGAACTCTATTATATTTTGTTCTTTTTTGGTCCTTGTATTTGTTTCAAGAGAGGTCAGAGTAGGATTGGTAGCTAGTTACAAATCTAGGTAAATTTTTTGGACCTAAATAGAGATTCCATACCCAATGGACTAGATTAGGCACATGATTTGGGATCTTTTTCATAGACATGCATGCAACCCCTATGAGTCACTAGAGATGTTGGCCATTTTTGGCCCACATAAGAAGATCCTACATGGTTTGATGAAGCAATAGATCAAAAGCTTAGAAAGGGGGTCCAAGATTGAAAGTTGGAAGAGACCACATAAGTTTTCATGTGTTTTAAACATTTGGAGTGTGGACCATATTAAAGAAACCCCATGGAATGCCAAGAGTGATTAGAACAAGTTTTTAAATGAAAAGGATCCATCTAGTTCTTCATTATGTTCATATAGACATTTTGGGTCTAGTGGTAAAATTTTTGAGTAGGCACTTTTCTGACATCACCATTTCCATGTGTGGATGATTTAGGGAAAATTGGTCATATGGGTTTGTTCAAATTTGTGCAAAGTTTATATGCACCAAGTTTTAGGTCCTCTACCAAAGCATATAAAAAGTTATGGAGATACAAAGTTGGCTTCTTAGCCAAATTTTGCTATTTTTCCATAGCCATTTTCAAAGAAGTTCAAATAGAGGTGAGTGAGCATCTTGAAAAGGCCATATCTCACACGTGCAATAGTTTCAAGGGAAAGTGGTCACATGGGTTTATTCATCTTGGTCCTTAGTTGCTACTCACCAAGTTCTAGATCCTCCACCAAAGTGTAAATGAAGTTATACATGATCAAATTTGGCTCTTCATTTAGATTTCACTAAGTTTTCCATACTTAACCAAATGAGATCGACTATCACTAGGACATCATGTAAGAGTAGATATGGACCAGACAACTTGAACATTTAATATCTTTACCTAGAAATCTCTTGAGACTAGTGGATCAAATGGGTTTGTTACATTTGACCTCAAGAGCATCTCCTAAGAGTTTGGTCACTCCATGGCTCTTTATCTTCAAGTTATAAGCCTTCAAAAATGGACCTAAAACATAAGACATTTGTGCTAACATAAAAATAAAACTTGAGAAAAAATCTATCTGTACTTAAATTTTATGGTCTACAAGATGTTAGTTACATTCTATAGGATGCCAAATGATGGTTAAAGGGATGTAAAATTTAAGACAAATCAAGATGGATCCTATTGATCATAAATTTGATGGTCGCATGATTATCAATGATAGTCACATGAACATCATTTGATGAGAGTGAGGATGTCATTTTTAAAAATCATGAACTAGCCATTAGCTTTCAAATAGTGGGTCTTAGTTGATCTAATAGTCTACATGGCATCATACATTTAGATCTAATGGTAAGTAGAGGTCAAAGGGTCAGTGAATCTCAAAAGTGAATGTGTGAATGATAAGTGTTAATGATGTGTTCAACTAGCAGAGGATCAATATCTCATGGGCATTCATACCGATTGAAATTGATGAAGTGAGATGAGTTATTGTGTCAATGAGTTGAGTCAAATTTTGATAACCAATTAGAGAAAAGGTGAGCCCAAGGTTTTTGATGGAGGTTGAGAATCCATTTTAAACCATGGAAAACAATATTTTTCAAGGTCTTTTGAATGCCATTGAAGCTCATTCAAATACCATGGAGCAATTTAACTGATATAGTCAAGTATGAAGAATATAAAAGGACCACCATTAGAGCTTAATGTGGACCTCTAGTTCAAATTTTTATGACTCATAGGGTTCATTATTGTGACTATGTTTGATTTTCTAAGAAGGACCTAGTTTTGATGGAATTTTGGCTCTTTTAGAGATAAAGTGAGTCTTTTTGGACCTGATGGAGTCCCAAAGGTGCTATATGGTCTATGGGTCTATTTTAATATAAGGGCTATAGGAAAACCAATGACCCTAGATTAGTTTATATCTAGAGTGGACCATGATCATGGGGTAGATATGGGTGATTAATGCAAAAGATCTCATATATTAGCATGGCCATATCATTGACAAGTAGTTAATTTGTCATTCAAAGAATGGCATGATTGTTAATGCCAAGATTCAAGGAGTTGATCCTCATGAATAAATCAAGTGGATTTAGGGTCCCAAGTATGTGAGCTAGTACTTAGAGAGATAGTTAGGGGAATTTTATTACACTCAAAAGTACTTGGTTATCATATAACAAACCTTTGTCTCTAGTAACACACTATCAACCAATGAGAGGAGCTCAAGGATTACTGGGATAGTAGGAGATCCATTTGTTAATCAAGGCATGCAAATAAAAAGCAATCAAGTGTTGCCACCTCACTTACTAATCTTGAGGATTATCTTCCACTCTCCAATGCATTATTCCCATCTTCATTTATGTTTTTATACTATATATAGAGGTTTTTGAGTCAAAAATGGATCCCCCACTATAATACTCTACTCCCTCTCTTGGGCATGACCAAACTCTACCAAGATGGAGCTTGTAACCTCTTCAAATGAATAAAAGGCTATATTTTAGATTTCATTATTTTGATATAGTGTGTAAATTTCATATTTTCATATGTTGTATAATTTTCTCCCTTGTCAAATTATGATCTCACCTAATTACTATCTCATCTAGTTATGTAGGTCATGTTTAGTGTTCTACATCTATTGATTGAAGCCTGCATGTGGATATTATGACTGGTTAGTGTCTTCCTTTAGACCTATCCTTAATTTCCATTATCTTAGACAATTTGTTGAACCTATTCATGAAATAATCATGTATGACAGATATTTGGGATCCTAGATCTAGTCTTTTACTTGTTTTATTAGGGTTCTAAGAGTCAAGCAGGGTGGATCAACCCATAAATTAGGTGCATCATTGTTGTTAGCTTAGGTTTCCATTCATGTTTTATCTCTCTCTCTAACCATTTTCCTTGTGAAGCATTAGTTTATCATTATTTTTAGGTGAGCATCAAAGAGGAAGTTGACCTGCTTTGGTGGTTCATCCCCACTATAGGTGACCCATAGCTTGGAGCTATTCCCATGTTGGACTAGAGTTTGAGTAAGAAGGTCTGAACAATCTCCTTTCTCACAAGGGTGAAGTTTTAGTCTATAATAGGTAATTAAATATATGGAATAATTAGTCTATTTATTATTTTAAACCAAGAGTATCTGAGTTCTAACATTTTTCCATGTTTCCCCATAAGTCACCATTTATTGAGGTCAACATACCCCCATTTTTGGAAAATGAGGACCCTTGTTTAATTTTGTAAATTGTGTTATAAATTGACATTAAAATTTATCAAGAGTGCATTATTTAAACATCATGTTTCTCATCATGTTTACATTTGGCATGTCAACATTTAATTTTCATGTGACTTTATCTAATATTGCTAATGTTTGATCTTTATTTCCATGTTGCAAGCTTAATTGAGTCCCATTCGAATAATCATTATTCAGGGTTTTGTGGTTTATATGTCAAATTAACCCTTAGGTTGTTAAATAATATGATATCAATTGATTATTATATATTAACCTTTGGTCACAATTGATTAATTGAATTTATGTCTAAATAATGTTAAAAAACCTTAGCCTAACTATGTTAGCCTAGGTCTTTTTGAAATAGATTCAAATTTATGTAGGATCATATTTATGCAAAGACATTATTTATATTTTATACCTAGTTTAAAAGTTTATCCTAATTCCTAATTGTATTTATTAATACAACTAAGACCTTAGTCTAAAATTTTATACTAAGTTTATACATATCTCTCAAGAGCTTATGTCTTTAATTTTATGTTCATAGGTTCTAATTAATCCCAAAGACACGAAGTCTCAAGATATCAGATCTAGAAGTAAATATCAATGATCCATGAGTAAAGATACAAGTAAATAAGTTAAGGAAATGATCAATGGTACATGTTGGTTCATGCAATGAATATCTAATGGTGAGCATGGATTCAAAGCATCAAAGGCCCTATGATGGAATGCAGAACTGATAAGTGTCAAGATCTCGATAAAGAGATAATGGATCTGATGATGAGCATGGGTAAATAAGTCAATTAACCTATGAAAGAATGCAAGATTTAAAAAAGTCATGATCTTGGCAAAGCTCAAATAGATCGACGGTTCATGGTTGATCATGCATCCAATAAATTGATGATGTGAATGAAAGGAGACTTTTTAAAGGGCTCAAATAGAACATGGTGGTGACACATGACAAAACCATAATGAATTAAATAGAGATTAATGAATGGCATTTAAGCTCTTAGATTAAGATCAATGGTGTAGGGTAGGTCAAGAAGTCAAAGCCTAGAATGAATAAGAAGCTACCACATGGCATAAAGGTATTCAAATGATGAAGTCTGATTGTGAGCTATGCCAAGAGCCCACATAGTTTACAAGTGGCATAATCTCAAAGGTTTTAATAAATATCTAATGGCTTGTGATAAAATCTAATGCTAAGAGGATCCCAAAAGCACAACCATCACTTTCAAAATAAATGGGCATCATGAAATGGCATGGCCACATAGGCAAAATATGTCACATTCAAAGATATTGTGGGCATAACACATGAAAGGTATAAATATGAAAATCAAATTCAATATAAGTCACAAATCATTGTTCAAACTAGATATCACCATTAAAACACTGCATAAAACTTCAAAATACCTAGAAGTGTATAGAATGCCCTAAGTATCTCTATAATAATTTTAATTGATCTAAAAGAGCTAGATTATTGTCTACAATTACATAATTCAATCAATGGTGACACATAAGCACATAAAAAAAGATGTGGAGCTATATTTGACAACAAATGCTAACAAATGTGTGTTCAAAGACATTGAGTTCATTGTCACTATTTAAACATAGGAGATAAAAATCAGTCTAAATTATTTTAGACCATTGATAAATAACCAACCATTAATAAGTAAGAAGAGAATAATATATCTACCAAGAGAATATATGATGACATCTTAGCAATCCAAATGATTGGTCTACATTATGCAATAATGAAACTAGAGGTACTCCATTACATTGATATTCTTGATCCCATTTTTAATGAAGCTAAGATAGATAAGGGAATGTTAATTAAAAAACATAATCACAAGAAAGTGGCTTAAGTTTATGCTATTGCATTTGAGTCGTATTATAATTTGCCCAAACCCCAAATTGACCTAGCCTTTATCAATCTGGGGCTAAAAAACACAATTTTATGGACACCCTTGCCATGCAGTTATATTTTGGGAACTAAGTATTTTCAAACCTCAATAAGAACATTCATATCAACTAATTTATACTAGGGGTTAGGATAATAATGACAATGTTGAACAAGTTGTGTGGAAATGTAACTACTGCATATGTAGACTTAGTATGGGAGCCCATGGTCTACTTTATTATTGAAAAGGTAATTGTCCCTCCTTTGGATGAGGTAATCAGTATCTTAGTGAGTAAAAAAATATATGCAATTAGGAATAAAAAGAAAACTTAGTTTTATATGATGTCTTACCTCCTAGATGCCCTTTATCCAATAACAAAGATTACCAATCAAAGGGAATGGCATCCAAATATAACCTAGACTATTTCATAGAACTATTCAAAATTTCATATCTTTAAATACAAGGATCATATTCATTTCATATGTGATTGTGTCTACCTAGATATGAAATAGGCTATAACTGGCATTCCCATGGAGAGAGTAAGCCCTCTAATCAAGAAATATATAGAATTAATGGGTGATATATGGTTGTATCTAGATTGTATAGTCATCAGGATTGAGGGAACTGAAAATTATCCTCTCAAGATACTTGTCCATGTTCCTGATAAGTTGGTTGAGCAAGAGGTAGCATACCAATTATTCCATGGTGTTGATGGTCTTTAAAAAACTAAAAAGGAGGAAATCCTTCACAACCTCCCTATGACTATTGGTAAGATAACCTTTAGATAGTGGGATCACATTAAGGTAACATCAAAGCATAAATCATATTTCAACCTATATATTGATGAACTTAGATAGTAGGATCCTTATGGAAAGGTTAAAGAGCATTTGAAACATAAAGGGATGCTAAATGTGCCTTATGAACATGAGATTGGTGCCTTTGATCCTATATACACCAAGGCATATACTTACTTTGAAGTCACCAAAAGGTTGAAGGAACACAACTTGAGGCCTGAGTCAAGACTAGAGAGAAATAAAAAAATGGATGATAGATGGCAATTATGATCTAGGAAATATCATTTGATCAATAGAGAACCTTCTAGACCTCCATCAGTCAGTCAAGATAAGAAAAAAATAGAGCATAGGCCTACGGAGAAAAGTCTAGATAAAATTCCCTCAAGTTCATCAATCCATGAATCATCCAATATAATAAAGCATAGTCTACCTTTAGAGGAGGTTCATATGATAGCCTTTGATCATAATGAGACTATTAAGGATGCATTAAAAATGCTATCCATGGTATATGATACAAATTTAGATGATAAAGAGAAAAAGTCTAAGGAAGGTAAGGAAGAGAAAGGGAAAAAAGGTTTAGACTTGGTTGTTGTCAATCCTCAAAAAAGGAAAGATGAGTCATCCATTATCTCAAAGACAAAGAGATCTAAAGTGATTGTCACTACTCCTTTAAGTAAAGTCAATCTATTCAGTGAATAAAACATAATATATGGCCTGCCTTTTCTAGAATGGTTTTTGTATGAACCTATATTAGAGAGAGTACCTACTATGCATCATCCTTGAGCTATGATGAAAGCTATTAACATTCTTGTGCATCAAGATCTTAAACCATAGATCATTGCTTTGTAGGAAGAGGAAACAAGGAGAATAGCTACATAAAGTGAAAAAATATTTAGTAGGGGTGAGATTTGACCTAGGGACTACTATTTTATAAAGGGTAACTGAGAAATTGTCATACAAGGTGGTGTGGAGGTGACCTATCAAAAGGTATAACCTTTGACTAATTTGACTTAGAAGGAAAGACATAGACAAGATGAAGATCTAATCTTAGAAGAAGATGTCTTGGTGTTAGCCAAAACACATTTAGTATAGTTATAGGATGCTATCAAGGGTCTAAAGTAGAAGAACATAAATTTATAAGAACAATCTATCTTGTCATTACTAAGAGACATGGTCAAAAAGTTTGAAACAACCATGTATGAATTATTAAAATCTTTAAGAGTAATAAAGTCTAAGTAGGACTTGGTAAACAAACATGTTACTTTAGATATAGGAAAAGTTGGTCAATGGTAGGATTCAAGTCATAAGGTGAAGAATTTGATCAATGTTTTGATAGAAGATCAAATTCCTTAATTTAGAATAATCAGCCTAGTCCATTTGAATATGGCTATGGCAATATTAGTAGATAAGATCTAGGCATTAAGCAAATGGTTGAGGGGAATGGGAGGTATATATAATTATCTCCAATAGTTATAAAATATAATGATACACATACTTTGGAGTTTGATCATGGATCCTACTTCACTCAGTCCCCTTGGCTTGATCACTGATGAGGAGTTCAAACATAGAGCTACTTAGTTCAATCGGGAGGTAAAGATTCAAAGCCAAGGCAAGACTAGGGTAGATAAAAAAATAATCATGGACATGATTTTATCAGTTGAAAAGAAGATGTGAGATGATAAGAGCATCAAAGAAGCATTGAATAGGGCAGATAAGGAGCTCAAAGGCCTGAAAGATCAATAAATGGAGATTTTTATGGAATCCATTGTCTACCTCAAGCTAATTGATGAGGAACACTATAGAATGAAGATCTTATAGTAGAGACAAAGGACTGCAACAACAAAAGAGTTTCAAAGTCAAATTGGTTGACTTAAGTATATTCCTTCTATAAATTGACATATATATTATTTTGAAAAGGGAATGGTCTCTTTATAAAACCATGTACAATATTGTAAAGTTCATTTCTTATACATTCCTTTAGAAAGTGTCATTAATTTTAAAACATTGTAGAAGGGAAATTATCTTAGACGCTTATAATATCATAATTTGACATGATTGACAAACATACATCCTTAGTCTTATATCAAAGGGGTAATATCATTTTGAAAAAGGAGGGAGTTTTTAAACAAAAACTTTGTGTAAATTTTGAGCAAGTAACATAATCAAGGAATTATACATATATTGCCAAATATTTGTTTATGTGGTTGTTATTATGAATGCTCTCTCAATTATCTAGTTGGATGTTTAGGATTGAATTATGCTCATGGATTCTAGATGTGTACATTTGAATGTAGAGTTATCAATTTGTGATTATGCTAGATTGATTGAAATATCTTAGGTTCATTTTATTTTCTTTGCTTTTCTTAAAGATGTGTTTATGTAATTTGTTTATAGGGTAAATATTTAAATTAAATCTAGTTCTTATTTTTAATTATTCCTACTATCCTTATATGTTTGCCTAATATATGATAGGATATGAGCTTTAGTTATTTCATGTCATAATGTCTAGATTGAAGATCAACAATGTCTTTCTTCTCTGCCCTACCCTTCCTTTTGCTCATTTTTTGATCAACTCACTTTAGTTTAGCTTCCATTGTAAATATACATGCTAGTTTATAATTTAAAATTAGGTTTTGATCATAATTTGCTCTACTTAGTTCAAATCATCTTCATGTTTCAAAAGCAAGCTATTAGGCCATGGTTTCTCCCAGTGACCAAAATAGTTACATTATAATTTTTTTTGAAATAGTTCATTTTATTTGTTGTTATTCCACTAAAGATATCATGAATATCATAAACTATAACTTGTGTAATGGATTCTTTGAATCCAAAAATGAGAAGTGTTTCTTAAACACTCTGAACCCCTATGATACACTTTCAGGCATCAACACTACATAGTAATATGCAAAGGCATTAAGGATTAAGTTTTAAATAAAATTTATAACCTATTTAAGTTTTTTTTAATAAAAAACATTAAACATTATAATCTTAAGTAGAAATTCATACACTAAAAAACACTTGATAGTATATTAATACTATAAAAAATGTTACCTAAAGATTGCCACTTATGCCTAAAACTATAGTCTGTGAGAGACACATTATAAAATTACCTCACTATAGATGAAAATAAGATAGGAGAAATTAACTATGTATGCAATTAGAAATGCATCATGTCTATAAATCAATCCTAGCTCAGAGAAGATATAGCATACCTAGACTTTTGATTGGGAATACATTTGTTAAGTAGGGGCATGACCAATATGGGGATCTACTAGACTGATTAGGGGATCATGTCACAATAAACCATGGTATAAAGTGTTTTAAATCTTGAAATATAACACAATTATGTAACAACCCTAAATGAGTCTTAGGTTTAATGTTTACTCTATTCTAATAATAAGAAAGTAAATCTAATCTAGTGCACACTAAAGCTTGTGGCACAATATGAGGGGTTCATAAAGTAATAAAAAAATGTATAAGAGAATATAAATTAAGATAAGTATGAGTAAGACCCTAATAAATGGAATATGAAGAGTAATATTATTTGAGCCAATACTTATGCTACTTTTATATACTAAAGAGAGGAGAACAAAGTTAGAATATATTTACCTAAATGTGAACCTATTGAGACTCAATCTCTCCTTTGGAAAAAGGGGATTTGTAAGAGGTTTTTGTGGTTTATAAGGATAAATAAGAAACAAAAAATCATCCAATATGTATCCACAAGACTAGATTCTCCAAGTAGAAACTCTTAGCTAACACTCCTCAAGTAGAATGGTGGAAGAACAAATTGTAAAGAAGTGTAAGAAAATAATAAATCTTGATTGAATATTTAAATAATGATGAAATAATCTTATATTTATAGGTGTATCTCATTCTAAATCCTTCTAAATATATCATCTATATGGGGTCAACCAAGTTGACCCTTTATGTTTTTAGGAGATACATCACTAGGTCCCAAGCTAGGTCGGCCAAAGTGATAAGAAAGCTCTCAAGTAAAAATAACCAAAAATAGTATAGGGTCAACCCAATAAACCCTATATATTAATTATAGGTTGAATACTATATAGGGTTAACCTAGTCAATCTAGTATATTTAACTAGCGAAAGGGGATCGAGGTGAGGAAAAGAGGGATGGAAAGAGGAAAAAGACTGGAGGAGTGTGCAAGGGAGGAGTAATAGATTAGGGAATGGTTTTAAGATATGGTTAGATTGGTAATAATGTGGAAATAAGAGACAATAATATTGTAAAGCACCAAAATTATACCCAACCCTTTCTTAGTGCACCCCTTGGGGTATACACTCAAAGAGATTGAGTCTGGATGGGTTCCTATAAGATGTAAAACATCAATAATTGATAAAAATTGAAAATTTTATGTGTATAAATATTCCCCACTCAAAGCTCATCACATGTCATTAAGGTGCAATAGGGGATGGTGCTTTGAGAAAGAATAAAAGAACACATAATGTTGATGCTAAAACAAGTTACATTATTTTAAAGCAAAGCAATAAAAATAACTAAAAGGAAAAAACTAAAAATTAAATGTAATGTGTACCTTGAATTAACTTTATTATAGGATGGTTATATTTTATTTTATTAGTTTTGATTGTGTAGGGTGTAGAGACTACTTTCAACAAACTAAAGAACACAAAAATAAGGAGAAAAAACAAACAAATGCAAGAAAAGCCAAGCTAGCTGGTGTTATGAGGACATGATGTACTTGCAAAATTTGGAAAGCTAGGGTGACAAGTGATACATTAGACCAAATGACCAAGTTAATAGCAAGAGTAATTCGGGTAACTAAAAATCTAAGGCTACTAAAGACTAAAAAACTCAAACAAGTAAACCTTAAGTAAGAAAGCCAAACTCACCAAGTCAAAGCAAGGATACATGTCAAATATGATTGTAATAAAACAAATAAATGGTAAAAAGAAGAAACAAAATGGTAAAACAACATTGATGAGTGAGAAGTAACAATCCTTATCTCACTCAATAATGGAAAAAGGTGCATAAAAGGGAAAACAACATTGATGAGTGACAAATAACAAGCCAACCTCACTCAATAATGGAAAAAAGTACAAACTCAAGTGTCTATAACAACATGATAGTAAAACAATGAAAAATTGTAAAAGGAAAGTAAAACAAGTGTAGAAATGTAAATTCATGGTGAAAATGAAATAAGAATCCATAGTTTCTCAAAAATTTATTTCACTCTAAGGATAGATAAAAATGAAACAAAGTAGTGCTAACATGTTTTTAAGAGATGAAGAAGGAAATTAAATAAGAAAGAAAATAGATTTGGAATCACAATTTGCCTATCAATGGGGAAATGAAATGGGTGGAAGGGAAAACTTAGGAAAAACCAAGGTAGAGGAACTCTTTATCAAAGTCAAGATACTCAAATTAGGTTTGTTAAAATAAGATGAATTTTGAACTTAAGGACTATGAAGAACTTGTCTTAGCCACATAAGTCTTAGGTCAACAAATGAAGTTTATAGATCATCCCATGAAAGATATATGAATGAAAAGTAAAATGGACCTACCTTCCCACAATGTGTTCCTCATTCCTTAGGACCCCTTATAGAGCTATCAGTCTACTATGAAGATAGGGTACTTGCATGTGAAAGTAGGTAACACCATAGAGTCTGTTGAATTCTCCTATTCTAATCTAGTGGCCTACTACACACTAATGGATCGAGAATCTATGTGAGGCCAACTATGAAGTTTGATATTTGATTAGAAATAGGATATGTGCTTGTAAATAAATCTTTTGGTGTGATTTGAATTTTGAGATTTGTATGTTACCTTTTAGATATCATTGCCTTTTGATTTAAATGATTTGGCTTGTAAATTTTTTGATGGACTTTTCTATTCCTCCTCCATACAGATTTGGAAGACAAAACATGGGTTCTTAAGATGACTTTTAATTGAATACTTGAGATAAGGTTGCTAAGAGAGAGAAATTCAAAGAGCATGGGGTCTAAGAGTCTCATAAATCTAGGTGAAATAAAAATTTATATATTGATTTTGATCTTATTTTATGCAATGTGGAGTGATAGGAAAGGGGTAATAAAGAATAATGACACATGGAATAATTTGAATTACTTCAAATCACAAACAAATTGTGATAAAGGGTAAAAAATGATACAATGATAGTAAAATGCAATTACTTGTCATAAGAATGAGGGAAATGGAGGAAAATATGCTAACATAGATTATTATGCAAATTTCATCTACAAAAAGAAGCAAAAGCTAAAGTTTGAGAACAAGGATATAAAAAGATAAAAAGATGGTAATTTTATGGGGAGGGTTAGGTCCTATCCATAGTCTTACACTGCAACTTTATAAAAGAGAAACCCAAGGGGTGTTAACAAGTAAGTGAAAGATAAAGTGAGGTAAGAAAAAAGGTGATAGTCTTGTGAGGAATTTCAGGTCCTATCTATGGTCTTACAAAGAAAATCATAAAAGAAAAACCTAAGGGGTGTCAAAAGAGAAAATGCAAGGAGATAAAGAAGACTATGGTACATCAATAAACCAAAAGACCAAAAGGGAGGACTAAAGGTTTATGAAAGGAAGGAACTTACTGTAGAGGGAAAGACCTATGTAAGTAACTTGTAAAAAGTGTTAGATAGATATTGATAGAAAGCATGAAAATAAGTAAATGTTTAGAAAAAGTATTTTTTAAGGAATTGTGCTCTGGTGTGATCTTTGAAAACATGGCCTTTATTGGTTTGAACATGGTAGGTGATTAGACCAATAATATCTTTAACTAGATAAGGGCCCCACCATTTTTGATCATATTTACCTTCTTTATCATGGGTTTAGTCTAATTTAAAGACAAGATCACCAACATTAAATGTGTGGATTTTGTATTGGTGGCTATGTTGTAAGGAAAAAGATGATGTTCATCAAATAGATCAAGGGCATAAAGGTGAGCTTCACGTAATTATTCATAAGGAATAATACCATGAAGAGATATAAAAAGAAATGAAAGCTGAAATTTTAAAGGAAAAAATGACTTAGAACCATAGACTAGCGAAAATGGAGTTGCTCCAGTAGTAATGTGTATGCTAGTTCAATAAGCCTAAAGTACAGGGTAAAGATGAAGATGCCAATCCATGTAGGTTTCAAGGATTGTATTTTTAAGAATTTTGTTGAGAATTTTATTAGTGGCATCATCTTAAACATTGCATTGTAGATGATAAGGCATGGAAAATTTGTGATTGATCTTGAATTTAGCACAAAGCTATTTGTCATGTTCATTTTTGAAATTACCACCATTGTCTAAAATGATGGTATGGGGAACATCAAAGTGACAAATTATTTGATGAAGAATAAATTTGGAAATGGTAGGACTAGTGACAATAATAATAGGCATGACTTCTACCCACTTGATAAAATATTTAGTAGTGGTGATGATAAAAACATGCTAATCTTAGGAGCGAGGTAGTTTACCAATGACATCGAATCCCTATATGGAAAATGGCCAAGGATAATTGATGGTTTGAAGTTTGGTAAGAGGTGAATGGATTAGATCATCATGAAGCTAAAAAATATTACACTTTTTATCTTATTCAATTTCATACTTTTTAAGAGTAGGCCAAAAGTAACCTATACATAGGCATTTGTGGGTTGTATCATGTATGCTATAGTGGTCACCACAAATTCCCTAATGTGCTTGTTCAAGAAGAGGAGAGACCTCATATTGCATTACATAATGGAGTAGGGTACCTTCAACATTGTGATAATAAAGGATGTTATGTTAAAATACATACCTGAAATTTTATTTACGAATGTATGTCATTACATGAGAGTCTAAGTTATGAGGATAAGTTTGTTGTTCCAAGAATTGAATAATGTTTTTGTACCATGGGCTTTGTCTAATGGTAATAGCCTCAATATGATAGATAATAAAAATCTAATGGTCAAGTTGAAGATGGATATTTTCTTATTTGTCTAAGAAAATTAGGATAAAAAAAGACTTGGTGTAGATGAAAGAGAGAGGCTAAAGATCTAATAGAATCAACAATGGAATTTTGATCTCTAGGAATGGGCTCAATAGTGAAAGAGATGAAATATTTAGCAAGAGTGGTTGAAATTTGATTATATGTGATGAGGTTATCACTTTTACATTGATAATCACCACCGACTTGATGAAAAATAAGTTGAGAGTCACCTAAATCATGAAGGTATTGAATTTCTAAGTCAAGAGCAACTCACATGCCTAAAATAAGAGCTTTTAACTCAGCCATATTATTGGTGACATCAAAGGTGAAGCAAAAAGTTAAAGGAATGATATTGTCAAGAGGACTTGTGAGAATGCAACCTACCCTAGCTCTTTTAAAGAATTTAACACCATTAAAGTGAAGAGTCCAAGTATCCTCATGCAAGTTGACATTGATTTTAGGAAGCTCCTTGATAACTAATTTTGGTTTGATAGTACTAGAGGGAGTAGTAGATTCATCAATATTATTGGCTTCAAGATCAGTGGCAAAGCTATGAAAATAATATTAGAGAGAAATATCTTGATTAAGACCTTTGATGTAAAATATATTATCATCTACAAGATTATCTTGAAGAAAAGAAATGGATGGTATGAGAGCTATGACAAGTTGATCAGTTATGGTTTTCCATTTAACAAATTATTGAGTGAAGATGTAGAGATCAAATTCTATAAAGAGGACCATATATTTACCAATTATATCTCTAGGAAGAAATGCTTTGGAAAAGAAATGATGAAGGGGGTTGGA
The DNA here is from genome assembly GCA_037957365.1 of Torreya grandis. Lineage (NCBI taxonomy): Eukaryota > Viridiplantae > Streptophyta > Pinopsida > Cupressales > Taxaceae > Torreya > Torreya grandis. Next base: position 8,838 of record JARHVA010001928.1, on the reverse strand, counting down.
ATGAATAATGACATAAGTAATTTGGTAAAGAATGTAATGGTGAAGATTTTCAACTATGAAATATATAACAAGGCAATAATGATCAATTTTGGTATAACATGTCTCATAATCAATGATTCCTTGACTAATGAAGTAGATATCATATTTTCTTCTCGTATCATCTTATTGAGCAACCATTGCTCCAGTTGAAATAGGTGTGGAAGAAGTATATAGAATAAAAAGTTTATCATTAGAAGGAGGGTGAAGTGTAGGTGGATGAAGCAATGACTCTTTCATATTATCAAATGATTTTTGACATAGATCCATCAATTCTAAAGTAGTGATTTTATTGAAAAGTGAATTGACAAAGTGAATTTGATATGCCATTTTGGGGATGAATAATCTAATTTCTCCAAGTTTGCCTAAATAAGTATGAATATCAGGAATAGAATGAGGAATGAGAATGTTGATGATAACACTAATTTTGGCAAGGTCAACATTGATGCCATGGAGAGAGACTAAGAATTATAAAAATTTTCTAGATGTGATTCCAAGGACACATTTTTAAGGATTAAGTCTAATTTTATATTTAAGGAGATGGTCAAAGATGATAGCGATCTCAAAAAGATGATTCTTATGATTTTTGGATTTAGAAATGAGATCATCCACATAAGTTTCAACAATTTTGTGTGAGATCATGAAAGATGTGAGTCATTTCTCATTGGTAAGTGACCAAATTTTTTGAGGCTAAAGGTCATTTTGACATAGCAATAGGTGACACATTTCGTGGTGAAAGTTGTCTTATGTTTGTCCTTAGAGGAAATATGATTCTGATTGTATCTCAAGAAGCCATTCATAAGAGATAACATTTTGTAACTAGCCATGAAATCAACAATAACATCTATTGAAGGTAAAGGGAAGTTATTTTTAGGATAAGTAGGATTAAAATTGAGTAAATAAATACAAATGTGAATGGCCATAGTGATCTTATTTCGAATGGGAACAATGTTAGAAACCCATTCAGAATAATAAATTAGTTTGATAAATTTAGCATCAAGTAATTTGATGATTTCATTATGACATATAGTGGATACTTCAGGTGGAAATTTTCTTTGTTTTTGATGTACAAGCTTAGCATCAAGATAAGTAATGATGTTATGCATGATAATGCTAGGGTTAATTCCAAGCATGTCCTCATAGGACCAAGTGAAAGCCTCACAATTTTTATCAAATAATAAGCTAAAATTATCCTTTTCAGTAGGTGAGAGTTCATGAGAGATAGTAATTTATCAATGATAAGATGGGGTACCATATTTGATGTGAGTGGTTTCTTTAATAAGCATGGAATTGCTATCTTGAAAGTGGTATGGTGCATTGGGTAAATTAGAAATTGGATTTGTTTTAGGATCAGTGCTAGCAACAAAGTTGTTGAAGCAAGGAGTTTGAGTCTTAAAATTTCCAATTTTATGATGCTACCAAGGAATTTGAGATTCTCAGGCATAAAGTAACTCAAGGATAGTCTCATCACTAGGTAAGGTAAGAAGAGGATCATAATACATTACATCTACTTCCATATCTATAATTTTATTTCCATGGTGATCATACTCAAAATGTATTTGATGAACATCAGTTGCCTTATCATCTAGTTTAATATTAGGAGTAGAAGAAGTAGATGGAGCATAAGGGTTTACAATATCTAGGGGTTCAATGATGAGAGAAGGATCAGATAATTATTGGATTGACAGGTGGTAAAGGAGATATAGAAACTTTTGGAGGTTTAGAATGTATAATTTGCTCTACCACCCAAGGAGTATTGATAAGAGGAGGATCAGAAGGAGGCACATGAACCTCAAGATTGAAGGTATGATCCGTGAAAATGGTATGAACATCCTGATTAAAATCATGAATTTGGGCTAAGATTTTTTGGTAATGCTGGACATCCAAATATATAGATCGATCTTGGGCCATGATATAGTTATTATTATATGTTAGAGAAAGTGTACATGCTTGAGAATTGGGGGGAGTTTTAGAGGGTGAAATCTTGATATTATTGAATGTATTAGGAGACATGATGAGAGGATATTGAAATAATTTGGCCACTCCAAAATCATTGTAAGTGAAGGAATATTCAAGTAGAGAAGGATCTTAAGTATTGCATGGAGGGGAAAAATTATTAATCTCATCAATTAGATGAATAATACGATCCCTGGGTAATAGATAAGGAGGAAGTTATTAAAAAATGTAGAGAGGTAACTTGGTAGTATTACAAGGATGTTGTAAATCATTGGGTTCATCATCATTGAAATTTGCAAGAGTAACTTGTAAATTAGGATTCATGTTGATGAACTCAGGGAAGGGAGTACTATTGATCTTAATAATAGTAACTATATGATATTGTGATTTAGGATTAGGAAGTTAAATGCTCCATGGGTTGGGATTAGCTTCATGCTTATACCATTTTCCATTATGTAAGAATTTAATACATTGACTAGCAGAAGAAAAAATGGCCGTCATTCGATGAGTCCATGGATGACTAAAGAGTATGGTGTAAGATAAGCGTAAATCAAGGACTATAATCTTGGTTTGAATAGTCTTATATCTAATGGTCAATGTAATCCAAATGTAACCAAGTGTATTTTGATTTGTCTTATTGAAACCATGACAAATAAGATGGGTTTACTTGAGATGATATTTGCTATAACCAAGTTGTTGGATGAGCCATAAATATGTTACATTAATAAAATAACCTTCATAAACTAGAACTTTATAAATAAGAGTGGTATTAATGGATAATTTTATGAAAAGTGGTGGATAATTAACATGAAAGAGAATTTCATCATTGATCATGTCTTCTTCAAGAAATTCAATAAAGGGCTTGGAATAAGGACACATAGTTTCAATGGTATTTACATTGGTAGGTTGAGATTCAATAGAAGGTGATTGTTTATATAAGGAGGATGCCTCATAAATTTATTAGAGCTATTGCATAAGGAATTTATGATGATAGGGAGAAGTACAAACCAACTCCATAAGTGGAATCTTACAAGGCATAGAGTTGAGTTCTTCAAGAAAGTTCCAATGAGACTTAGAAGAACCAACACAAGGTTTAGAAGGTAAATTAGATTTTGGAGGAAAAAAATGTAGTTGGAGGATTGGAAGGAGGAGATGGTTCCTCTTGGAATTTTGAAGTAGCATTAGTGGTGGTAGTTTCTTTCAAAAGTTATTCCTCCAAATATGGCTTCTTAGGCTTGGTAATATGATCTTTGTGAGCCAATTTATGATGATAATTGAGATTAAAAATATTGAAATATTGAGAATTTTTAAAATATTGGTCATAATCGACATCAATAGCACAAACATATTTGGTATTTGATTGATTATTTGATAATATTTTAAGTTATTAGAGGTAAACCATTTAGAAGCTTGTCATTATTGAGAAGCAATAGTGTATTCTTGATGATGAAGATTGATCATAGCTTGTTGATTGAATTAATCACCAAGAATATAGGACAAAACAAATTTAGTGAGACCTCTACAAGATTCATGAGAATTCCCAATGTTATCATGGAACCAAAAAAATAAATTGGGGTCATACCACTTAAGTGGAGTGTTGGGATAGATGAAAGGTTTTGAGGGGGGTAAAAATTGTTTCATTTTTTGAATCGAAAGAGGAGTATGAAAAGGTGAAGGAACATCAATTTTGGTGAATCCTAGTTTGGTTTGTAGAGTATTAATAGTGATAGAATTATATGTTTGGAAAGACCCTTTAATAAGTTTAGGATTAGGTTTGAATTGCTTCATCAGAAAGTCTTGATGTTTACCTTGATTAAGAGCTTCATTAAGTGTTTGGGGAGCAAAGGTTTGAACCTTATATTGAATAATGGGATTCAAAGTAGTAATAAAGTGTTTGAATAAGTTATCATCAATCATGTCATGGTCATATTTATGGGCTATATATTTCCATCTTTTGATAAAGTCATGAACTGATTTAGTGAGAGATTGCTTAACATTGATGAAGTGGTTAAGATAAAATTTTGGAAGATCATTATGTTAAAAATATTTAACTAAAGGATTAACCAAATATTCAATTTTACAAATAAAATGTTGGGGGAGTTAATTATACCATTCTAATACATAGCTAATGAAAATTTTCACCAAGAGTTTAGTTATGGTGAAGGTATTAGTTTGGATCCACTCTTTGTAAATGCTGCCAAAGGAATTGAGAAATGAGGAAGGGTCTTTAATCCCATCATAATTTATAGTTGGAAATATGTTACCGATATCAATGGATATAATTAAAGGAGATAAAGTTTCATTTTAAATGGTTTGAAGCATATTTTTATTCATTATGGCTTGAGGAATAACATTTCCTGAGGCATCCCAAAGAGGTGGAGGAATGAAATTGGGATTAGCTTGAGGATGCATAGTTGGAGGATTATTAGCCACATTGATTAAATGTTGTTTAACTTGCATCATTTAGTTGGTGTTATAATTTTAAATTATGTTTATTTGTTGGATAACTTGGGCTAAAAGTTGTGTTGTATCAAGAGGTGGGTTAGTGTTGGTAGGAGAACTCCCCAAATTGGTGTTAGGGGGAGGATTACTAGAAGAAGGATTATTAGTGACATTTTAAAGTAAACTTTTATCAATTACTCCCACATTATTCTAAATTTTTTAAAGATGAGAAGTTTCTTCGTAAGTAAGGAAAGGATTAGATCCATCAACTTCATCTTGAGGTGTTATTTGCACCATATTACATTTCATGGATGAAGGATGAGAAGAGGTGCCCTAAGAGTGATGGTGATATTGAGAGGAAAAGAGAGGGAGAAATGAACATCCCATATAATATCTAAATGGATTCAAGCTATCCAAGAAGATTCTAATAGGAGACTTCATTATGATTGAAGAGAAATGAATATAATGCAAAGAAAAAATAGAGAACTAGATTGATAAATAGGGAAGGTAGAAAGTAGTATAGTGTTGATTGGGTTGACCAAGCATATAAAATAGGGTCTAAAAATAGTACATGGTTAACTATGTTAATCCAATATAGTGAACATAGGATAGAAAAATATACAGGGTCAATTGGGTTAACTCATTACAATAGATAGGGAAAATTAATAAGCCTATAACATTTTATGAAATGAAACAAGATAAATTTTGAAAGAATTTTGAAAAGAAATAGATAAAATGAAATAAATAGTCAATTATATTAATGTTTTCCAATCTAATTGAATCACATAGCACAAAATCTTGCACCAACACTAGCTAATGTAGGTTTTTACAATACAAAATACAATTGAGCAAAGAGTAAGCAATCAACTTGGAAAGTAAATAACTAACTAATTGGTAAAATTGATTTTTTATTATATTATTAAAATATGTTTTTAAATGTGGTGGGAAGTTGGCTATAAACAAGGAAATAGAATGGCAATCTAAGGATGGGTTCAGGTAGTATGGGCTAAAAGGGACTATATTGGCAATGATATATGATTCGTATTAGGGCCTACCCCCTTACTTCACACACCATAATGATAAGGGTGTCAAGTGATTATCTATAATATACCATTAACCATACTTTATACTTGACTAGAGTATCAAGTTAGCTTCCCCTTTGGTGATGACATCCAAGTATGTTGGCCTTGGGTAGAAAAATGTTAAAATGCTTGTTTTAGATTTTGTGATTTACTTGTGTGTGTATAAAATAAAAATTAGTGAAACTAAATGATAAATTGAAAACCACCTAATTAATATATGTGATCTATTCTAAGCATGCAAGCAATAAGAAAAGAAAGTGTGAACTAATTACTAGCATATAAGGTTAATCCAAACTTTGAAAGGTACAATGTTGATATAGTCAATAGTGTATACAAAAAGTATATAATAGGGTAAACATGGCCAAACCTATATTGTGGAAGCAATTTTTGAAATTTAATAGGGTCAGTAGAGTTGACCCAATTATCTAGACAACACACAAAACATAGAACTAGGTTGGTAGGGTCGATCTAGTTGACTGTGTAAGGGTAGTTTTGAAGACTAAAAACTATGAAAGAAAAGACTACAAATAAAAATAAATAGATATAGAAAGGAACCTTGGTGGATTAGAGATACAAAGAATGGAGATTGTTATTCAATAACCTTGATATATGCTTGCAAATTATACTATTTAGGTCGATTGGGTCGATCAAGATTTTAAAAAACTTGACATTGAGTGCCTAAAAATGTATAGGGTCAACTAGGTTAACTTAGTCATCTAGATAGGATGTATAAAATCTAAAAAAATGTATTAGATTGATAGGGTCGATCCAATAGCCTATACCTAAAATCTTGCACATAAAAATTAGATACTGGGTTGACAAAGTTGATCTAGTATGGCAAATATATGATAAAAATAATGAAAAAAATAAAATAAGGTAAATAAATATTACAAGGGTTAGTTCATGTTAGGTTCACTAGAATGTATGCAATAAAAAATGCATCACATCTATAAATCAATCCTAGCTTGGAGAAGATAGAGCATACCTACACTTCTGATTGGGAATACATTTGTTAAGTGGGGGCATGACCAATATGGGGATCCACTAGACCCAATTAGGGGATCACATGTCACAATACACCCTGATGTGAAGGGTCCCAAATCCTATAGTCTAACACAATCATGCAACAACCCTAAAAGAGTCTTAGGTTTAATATTCACTCTATTCTAATAAACAAGAAAGTAAATCTATTCTAGTGCACACCAAAACTTATGGCATAATATGAGGGGTTATTAAAAAAATCAAAACATGTATAAGATAATCTCAATTAAGCTAAGCATAAGTAAGACCCTAATAGATGGAATATGAAGAGTAATATTATTTGAGCCAATACTTATGCTAATTCTATCTACTAAAGAAAGGAAAATAAAGTTCAAATATACTTACCTTAATGTGAACCCATTGAGACTCAATCTCTCCCTTGGACAAAGGGTATTCATAAGAGGTTATTGTGGTTTGTAAAGATAACTAATAAAGGCCAAAGTATCCAAGACTTATCCACAAGACTGGATTCTCCAAGTAGAAACTCTAAGCTAAGACTCCTCAAGTAGAATGGTGGAAGAACAAATTGTAAAGAAGAGTGAGTGAATAATAACTCTTGATTTCACATTGAAATAATTATGAAATGATATTGTATTATAGGTTTATCTCTCCATAAATCCTTCCAAGTATGTTGATTATATGAGGTCAACCCAGTTGACCATGTATGTTTTTAAGAGATAAATCACTAGGTCCTAACCTAGGTCAGCTAAAGGGATAAAAAATCTCTCAAGTGAAAATACCCAAAAATAGGATAGGGTCAACATAATCAACCCTATATAGTAATCAGAGGATAAAAATTGTATAGGGTCAACCTAGTTGACCTAGTATAGTCAACTGGTGAAAGGGGATCAAAGTGAGGAAAAGAGGGATGGAAAGAGGAAAAATATTGGAAAAACTATGCAAGGGAGGATTAATAACTTAGGGAATGGTTTTAAGAGCTGGTTAGATTGGTAATAATTTATAAATAAGGGACAAACATTGTATAAAGAAACAAAGGTATGGCCACCCCTTTCTTGATGCACCCCTTAGGGCATGCACTCAGAGAGCTTGAGTCTTAATGGGTTCTTGCAAGATGTAAAGCATCAATAATTGATAAAAGTTGAAAATATGTGTATAAAAATTGCATTAAAAAGGAAGAAAAACTATAATGGCATTATAATTAGAGATGATACAATACAATGAACATTATGGTAGATTATGTTGCTAACTTGTTACATAATGTGAGAAAAAAAGAAATGAAAACATAATTAGAACTTCCAAACCATTAGATTAGTCTAACAAAACATTACATGATAGATAACTAAAAAAGAATGTATAATATAGGAGAGAGGAGTTAGGCCATAGAAAGTCACGACTCAAAATAAATGGGTAGGGAACCAAGGCCTAAACTAAATCCAAACTTCACTAAAATCAAAATAAGAACCAAATGAAGTGATATAATGAATACACAGACTCCACACAAAGGTGAAAACTATAAGAAATGGTGCCACTAGAAGAGTAAGAAAAGAAATTTTACAACACAAATAATTGTGAAATAAGAAGGCCTTAAAAATATAAGATATAAAGAAATATATGTACAAACCAAAGAACACAATATTAGATACTGATCCTAGACACTTAGAAGCTCAAAATGAGCCAATATACCAAGATAAAAAAAATGCACATTTGAGAATTAAAAAATCCATTATAAAGTTAAGGAAAAAGATTTAAAATAGGCCCGAGAAAGAATAATGATATAAAAATGATAGGAACACTTCAAAAATAGGTCAAAAATATGGGAAAGATAGATAAAATAAAATTCACGGGTGTTTTTCCACCATGAAGATAATATTTTTGTGCTAAAAATTTGACAGAGATAATTAACATAGAGAGTAGGAAATTACTTAAATGGAACAATATAATCAAAAAGGGAACAACTAAAAGCTCATAAATACATAAATTTTATTTATTCAACCAATGAAAATGCATAAAAGACTAAAATCACCATACACAAAGGAAGGAAAGCATGCAAGACCACTACTAAAAAAAAATCAGAAAAGCCTATATAGGAATTTCTATGTTAAAAATGCCTTTAAATAAGCATAAAGGAGATAAACCTAAAAAAGGTTATATGGAAAAAATGGAGATGGAAAAAATTGAAATTCCTCCAAGAAGGACCTACACAACACTAACCAATAACATTAAAACAACCAATGTTTTGATACCATGATATAAATGTTTCTAAATATTGATTTAAATTTTGAAAAGAAATAAAACTCAAGGAATAGTGTTACCTTTAAGC
>JARHVA010001927.1:2920000-2954276 GCA_037957365.1 Torreya grandis | reverse complement strand
TATTTACAAAGAAATTGAAATCAGGTTTAGGCCAGTATAAGGGTAAACTACCCTTCAAATGATTTAATTATGGAGAGATTGGACATTTTGATAGAAAGTTCCCTCATAATCATGATGATGAAGAGCATGATGAATACCAAAATGAAGATAAGAAGACATATAAGAAGAGATTTTTCAGAAAGTATGACAATAAAAAGAAGTTCTTTAAGAACAAGAAGAGTCTCTACACTAATAAATACTATAGCTCATCAGATGAGATTGAATATAGTGACTCAAAGTGTGATAATGAAGATGATGGTCTTATTGAAGATGAATTACTCTTCATGGATGAGGAATGAAGTTTTTCAAATAAAAAGGAGTCTACTTGGTGTGATTTAGATGATGATGATGATGAATATGAGATGGACTATGAGACTACATTGATAAATTATCTTTAATAACTAAATATTGGGAAGAAGATTAATAAGAATATGAAGTCACAAATCAAGGACTATGAGGAGAAATTCAATGTGGATGAATCAAGAATGAATGAAGACACCAAAGAGCATGAAGATATGGTCAAGCATCTTAGTTATCAACTGAAAATCCTATCAACAAGCTCGAAAGATAAAGAAGATGAATGTTTAAGGTATGTAATAGAAAATGAGTCATTGAAATCTGAGTTAGAGAAGACATCTAATAAGTTAAAGTCATTTTTGAGATTTGAAAATAGCTCAAGTGATATAAATAATATTTTGAATGATCAAAAACATGCAAGTGATAGAACTGGTCTTGGATATAAAGAAGAACCAGATAATGCAACTCAAGACAAGATGAAGACTAATGTGAATAAGAAAAATTTAACTTTGAAGATAAATCATCAGATAAGGATTGAAGGTGTTAGTAGAATGAACATAAATCAGATTAGATAGCCAAATGCCATGAGCTATGCAAGTTTTAATGGTTACTATAACTCATGTAATCAATTTAGGCCTAGATCTATAGAATTCAAGAGACCTATTAGAAATGATTTTTCATGGAACTATGATGGGGGTCATTAGTCAAAAGGTGTGAATAAATTTAAGTTCTTCAACTATCTTGATATGGGACACTTTACAAACCATTGTCCACATAAGGTTAGACAAGGTTAGTCCTCTTAAAAAATATGAGGTTGTTTCATTTGCCATGACATAGGACACATTGCAAGTTTCTATTTAAAAAATGTAGGAAAAACTATGTATCCATCCAGAAGTATGTTTTGCTACAACTATGATAAGATTGGTCACATTGCTAGATTATGCAAAAAAAAGCCATTAAGTCAAAATGAGTTTAATCAAGCTCCTAGAATGCAAGGAAGAAGGCAAGTTAACTCATGGAAACCAAAGGTGGTAATTATAATTCATGATGGGCATGTTGGTCGAAGTAATCTATTTTCTATGATGGAGAATGCTACAGAAGTTTAAGAGTGCCAAGGGCTCTCATTATCTGCTCATGTTGTGGATAAAGATATTGAGCTCAATGAGAGGACCAAGGTACTAGTTGAGGCTAGTTATAAGGTGAGTATGGATCTAAGTGAACATATTGTTGTTGTTGATCAAGTCTCATGCAAATAACATTAGTTGTTTGTGCCTAGTGATAAGGTTTTGAACTACAAGGAAGATTCTTTAGATGAAAAGGTATGTCATGAATTTATGTTGTCTCCATGTATTGTCAATCCAATCCTAGAATAAAAGGATAATTTTGTAGTGGATGACTAATTTTTTTTTGTCTTAAACCTAAAAATAATAAGAACTACAAGTATCAGATGACCAAGGAGGAGCTAGAATATGAAGAGTTGTGGGCAAAACCTAGTTACACACTATTTTAGGACGTTGTGAAGTAGGGTGTCTCTACCAATGCTTCTTAAAATACATATTTATTGTGGAGAATAAAATTTTTGTGTTCAAGATCATAATTAAAAATTAGTATAGAGATGATTTCAAATTTTGAATATCTTTTGTGTGAAATTGGAAAAAATTTATTTGCTCTCAGGTTTCCCAGTTTGCGCTTAAGAGTATGCAGGTCCTAAAATAGGTTATAGGATGTATGGGTTCCCAAATATTTGGAATTTCAAATATTTTTCCAAAAGTGTGTAATGGTTTTCTCTAGGTTTACAAGAATTTTTAGAGGTGGATGTTGAGCAGAAGGAGGTTTGTTGACTCTATTTATTTTAAGATTCTAGTACTTTAGGCTATGCTAAAAAAGTGGTTTGACTCATGAGTTGAGGTATAAGGATTCTTAATAGTATTAATGCACCAAATGGGTTATAAAATAAAGATTCATAGAGATTTTAAGGTTTTTTTTTCAAATTATTCAAGTTTTTATCAAGATGGAGGCCTAATTAGTAAGTTGGTTTGTGGAGGAAGTATGTTGCAAAAGTTGAGTTAGGTGTTAAAAATTGGTGTGATTGAGGGGGAATATGAGATTTATCCATATATGAATTTTCAGGTCTTGATGGTTTGTTTACTAAAATTTGTGGGATTTTCAAGTTCTAGGTAGGGTTACAAGCAGACTAGACAGGTCTAGTGTGAAGAAGAATGTTTTTTTTCTTATTCTCTCAATAAGAGTAAGGTATTTATGTTTCAAGGTGAGTTATAATGTTTATTTAGAACATTTTTCCTATTTTTCAAGTGGCATGAACTTATTTTGGTGGTCTTTGAGGTGGTTTGAGAGAGAAGACTAGTAAGTATGTATGGTGGTTCTTCATGGTGTGTAGAGATCTAAAGATGCTTAGGAGGTGAAATTGGTCAAAAATATTAGTGGAAGTCCCTATTAGATTTTTCTTAATGATTTCCATTAGATTTAAGTATTTTGATGTTTTCTTTCTTCATTGGTTGTAGTACTTGGCTGAAGAGAGTGTTGGTATGGAGTAAGAAGAAGGTGTCAAGGCAAGAAGAGGTAGGCTCAAGATAAGGTGGATTTTGTATCATCTTTTTAAGATGGTCCCCTCTTTTTGGTGGTATTTTTAGGTCCTCAGGATTAGTTGGTTTCCACTTTGTCATTATATCAAAGTGGGATAAAGTTCCTACAATGGGAGTGCTTGAAGAGAGAGAATGAAGGTGAGTTATATATTGATATATGATGGTTGTTAACATCAATGACAAAGGGGGAGATTATTAGAGATTTTTCAATTATGTCATGATGATGTCATGTAGGTTTCCATGTGAGTGGATGAAATACCTTGGTAGTTTAAGTGATAATGACAAAGTATGCAATGTTTTTGTTCTAGTATGCTTGAATAAGGCTTGGTTGATCTTTAGATTTTGTATGGTTTGAGATGATTAGGGATGAGTCTGAAGTATTGAGAATGTAAGACAGGTCCCATAAGATGTTTTATATGCTTTTAATGCTTATGTACATGAGTAGATTTCATATGGTTGATCATTGTTTTCATCTAGACATTTTGGGTCTAATGGTAGAAAATTTGAGTAGGTTGTTTGCTAACATCATAATTATCATGTGTGGATGAGTTAGGGGGAGTTGGTCATATGGTTGTGATCACATTAGTCCCTAGTTTCTATACACTAAATCTTAATTCATGTGATAAATTGTATTCAAATATATATGGGTGTAAATTTAGGTGCTCAAGTATTTTGACAGTGTTTTCTATGTTCAAATATAGTCAAGTAAGCATGTTGATGATGCCAACATTCGTATGCATGGAGGTGTCAGGAAGAAATGGTCATATGGATTTATCTAGTATTGTTTCAAGTTATTATACACAAAATTTTAGGTCATGTGATGAATCATGACAAAATATATTCAAGTAAAAAGTTGGGCTCTTAGGTAGTTTGATAGTGTTTTCCCATAGCCAAATTTGCATGTGGAAAGAAAAGTTGAGTAGGCATTTTGAAGTAGTCATATTTTGTACATGTGGCAATTTCAGAAGAAGTTGATCATATAAGTTTATTCAATTTTGTGCCTAGTTGATATGTGATGAGTTTTAGGTCATGCGATGATGCACATAAAAAAATATGCATGTGAAAATATGGCCTTCCAGACAACTCATGACATAGTTGGCTCTGTGGCAAAAAAATCCAAGTGAGAATATTAATGTCATTATATCTTGCACAAGCAAAGGTTTCAGAAGCAGATTGATATATGGTTGGCTTTTTCTATATGAGGAGATCATATGGTCTAAATTTTAGATCATGAATTTAAGTGCATCATAAGTTATTGAGGTCCAAAATTGGCCTTCTAGGTAAATTACAATGGTCCCCATACTTAGCCAAATTTATGTAGGGTAAAGACTATGATCAAATGAAGATCTAATGGCTCATATAGATTGATCTAATGGCATGTATAGAAGTCAAATATTCAAATGTGTAGAAGTAACATGAGGGTGCCAAGTTTTATGATCATGGAGGTTTTGATCAATATCTAATGGTGAGCATTCTATGATAAAGATTTGGATGATCCACAGAGATCAATGGTGTGCATTGAGTCAACATTACAAGATTGCATGAAATGCAGTCAACTATTTGAGGATTAACATTTGGGTAGTGGCACACTATGAGTTAAAGTTTGGATAAGATTGATGGTGAATGATTAATCTAAGTAGCAAGGACACAAGATGATAGCATAGTGTTTTATGTTTAATTGTGACCGTTTGAATTCAAATATTTGAATTTAACAAAGGAAAAAACTAGTGATTTGTATTTTATCCATAACTTTTGATCTAGGATGAATTTGACCATGTAGTAAAAATCAAATTTTTAGAGGACTCCAAAATGCATCTAGAAATATATATTTTAAGGTTTAAAAATGTGTACTATTAAAGTTATGAAGGTCCAAAGTTGATTTTGTGTTCAACTATGATCTACAAGTGACTTGAGAAGGATGTTTGAGTTTGTTTTGATGTTGTTTCGATATCTCATGATGAATTATCTATTGGAGTACGTTATATAATCCATGAGAACAATTTATGTTCATTATAAAGGTTTGAATAATCATATGTAATATGAAAAAAGGGTTAGAAGTTTATTGTGTTTTTGTTCATAATGACTATGTGTATAGAGAGGTGTTCAAGCTAATTAGGGGTTAGCATAAGAGTGTTATGATGTATGTTGGCCCTTAAATGGGACCTATTGATCATGTGTCATGGGTATATATGTTGTAAAGTGTTCTTATATTCTTAGTTTTCTCATAAAAATATCAAAAAGGTGAATGGGTCATCATAGGACCTAAAAGGTGACTTAGGCTTATTTGAAGGAGAGGTATGCTTAAGTGTGACCCATGGAAGATGCCTTAAGGATGAAGGAATGTATTATAGATGACAAGGAAATATTTTGGGCTTGATAATTCATGTATTATAAATATACAGTGAAACTTAATATGATGGTTTATAGACTTATGTAATACTTGCAAGAGGAGAGTGTATGTGAGAGTTGTGGATTGAAGGAGAGGTAGAGTGCCCAGTACATGAGATGATGAGTAGAGTATATTGAGGATTATATGTATGACATATGGGTCATGTTTTTAATTTCATTATAGTGCTATTTTATATTGAGAATGAGCGAAGAGGTCCAGAGTGGTACAAAACGTGGCTTTAATGCATTGAGTGTGCAGAGGTGAAGAGAGCTGATATAATTTGTATCTCCATTAGATTGATAGGCAATTAGTGTTCAAGATATGTTATGTTAAAAGGTGTTTTTGTGGCATCTCAACATCGAGGGGGTTTCATCCTCCTTATAAGGTGAAAATTTTTAAAGGTCTAGTTGTTGTGGTAGCTCCTTGTGGTATTGAAGTCTCGTTAAAATAAGGGATGGTTATTCCTTGATCAGTTATAGTTGGCTTAAATTGGATCTTGTTATTAGAGGATAGTTGTCCAATTTTAGGTTGTAGTGGATTTTCTCCCCTAAGAGGGTTTCCCACATATGTCAACTGTTATGTTCTTGATCTTGCATTGTCTCTCTTGTTCATTTCTATGAATGATGTGTATGCTTCATGAATGTTTGTGGTAATTGTTAAGAGTTTTGAGAGATTTGAAATTGAAGTTGGATTATCTAGGCTCACTAATTCACACCCACAATGATCATTCCTATAACAAGAAATATAGGTCATAAGTGAATGGGATAAATGTCTTGAAGTTTATTTTTATTACTTACAAAATCCTACACAAATTTATAGTTCAACAACAAATAATACTAGCTCTTCTTAAGAGACTAGACATCTATCATCATTAACTCCAAGAAAGAACCAGTGGTTACTGAATCCACATCTAGCCAATCATATGTTAGATAAAAAACCATTAGAGTGGGATCCCAATGATTGAACTTTAGTAAGTAAATTTATTTAATGATGCTAATGATTAAAATATATTGTTTCCATTGTCATGTATGGATAGTGAACCTATAAGTTATGCAAAAGTTAGGCAAAGGAAAGAGTGGGTTAATGTTATGATTGAGATATATTAAATTGATAGGAATTATAGATGGACTCTTATTTAAATTGCATCTGATAAATATTTAATTGTAACCAAGTGGGTCTACAAGACCAAATTCAAGAATGATATTATAATTGACAAGCTAAAAGCTAGACTATACAAAAGGGTTTGCACAAACATATGGGGTTGAATATGAAGAAAATTATGCACCCATGACATGACAAGATAATAAAATACTAATTATTGTTGTATATACTCATTAAGGATATAAATCCATCAAATATATTCAAAAGTGCATTCCTAAATAGAGTGATTAAAGAAGAAGTATATATGGGACAGCTATAAGGTTTTGAGGTAAAAAGTAAAGAGTTTTGGTTATATAAGTCAAAGAAGGCACTTTATGGGATGAATTAAGCTACAAGAGATTGGTACTCTATAATTTATTTATGGTTATTGGATCAAGTATATTTAAGAAGTTGAAATGAACTAATTCTTTACATATAATCATTGGATTCTAATGTGTTATATGTTTCTCTCTATGTAGATAACTTGATATTTACAAGTAACTCTATAGAGATGTTAAATAGATTCAAAGAAGCTATGAAAACATAATTTGAGATGAATAATATTGGATTTATGAATTAATTTATTGGAATGAAAGTCCATCAAAATATAAAGGAGGTATTCATTTTTCAATCCAAATATACCCAAGACATGTTAAAGAAGTACAATCTTCAAGATTATCGGCTCATAGACACTCCAATTAAAAGTAGCGTATGCAAGGCCATAAGCTGATGAAAATAATTTTATAATCATGGAGGGATATTTTTATGCATCTCACTATGACATGACCCGATATTACGTATGGGGTTTCACTAGTTTCTAAATTTATAGGCAATTTGTCACTCAAACATTTACAAGTAGTGAAAAGAATTTTCAAATATATAAGAGGTACTTATAACCATGGTATTTATTTCAAAATTTAAATTTTATTATGTATAATTTTATATATATTAATATTGGAGAGGATTTCTGATGACAAGGAGTCAACTTTAGGTTATTACTTCACATTGGGAAGTGGGTTGGTTTCATGGTCATGAAAGAATTAAGCTATAGTTACATTATCCTCTAATGAATCCAAATATATATACCTTACATAAACTTGCACACAACTATTATTGTTGAAAATACTTTTATTTTATTTTAAATAGGCTCAACTTAATCCAACATGGGCATTTTTTTTATAACAATGGGGAAATATAATTATCCAAAAATCTAGTTTTCCATGCTAGAACTGAACATATTGAACTCAAAAAAAAATATTTAGAGACTTGACCAATGATAAAGATTTTTTCATTGAGTATGTGAAAATTTGAGATCAATATATGATATTCTCACCAAGGGATTTCATAAACAATTCATGGAAGATTTAAGGAGATGATAGGCATTTCTCATCTTTACATCAAATATAGAATGTTGAGTATGATGTCAATATTAGATCTTGATTATTTATCTTATAATAGGTTTTATTTTTTGTTTTATTTTTTATTTGATGAGATAAATTCTTTTGAAACCTAATCAATGAACTAGATAATTTAGGGTTTTGATAATTGGACCCATGTCTAGGGGGAGGGTTTTATGCAGTGGACCCATAACCAAGCATTACAAAGCACAAAAAGGGACTTAAGTATTCCGCACCAAACCAAGTGTAGTAAAAAGGGTATTGAATATATTACAACCTTTTCAAATCTCAACTATAAGGTTTTAAATATCCCATTACTATATCAAGAACAACAAGAGGGTTTGGAGGCTTCCACAACCTTGGTAAATCACACAATAAGGGGTTTTAAGGCTCCTACAACCATAACATGAGGGTTTTAAAGGTTCCTAAAACCTCAACATAGTCAAATACGTTTCATATTAATGGGATTAAAAGGGTTGACACCCTTCAATAGGACTTCCTTGAGCTTACTCTATAGAATAAAAATCCCCTAGGAGCAAAAGTCTTCTATCACCTCAATCTTCCTCACAACCTTCATGTAGTTGAGACATAGTAAGTGGGATTTTCCTCCCACTGAAACCAAAATAGTGGATTTATATATCATCCACTCTAATATAAAAAATTGGTTGGGATTATTATAACCATCTCAAACCAAAATAATTGAAATTGAATAGGGATCTCTGCAACTTTGATCTTCAGCTTATTTTTTTCCCTTCTTTTGCATTCCATGCATACATTAGGAGTGAAAACATGGATAAATGAAATCAAAACCCTCAGGGAGGCTTCATCCATGTTTGATTTTATTCCATAAAATATTATGATGAGTATCAAGAATCCCAAAACTTATATCCAAGTATGAGCAATATCCTTGAAATCTTGAGTAAACCCCGTAACCCAGAAGAGGCAAGGGCATAATCCTCTATCATCCACTCTAGTAAGGAAATTTTTGATTTGGTTTATTCTATATACCATGATCAAAATTGAGTTAGTCTAAAAATAGTCCTCTGTTACCATCCACTCTAATAGAACAATTTTTGTTTGGCTTCCTCTATCCACCCCAATCAAAACCATCTGAAACTGATTACTATCATCCATATATTTGATCTTCAACATAGTTTTCACACATTCTCTACATAAGGCATAGATATATGGTTTAAAGGCTCCCAAAACCATAATAAACACAATAAGAGGGTTTTGAGGATCCAGGCAAAATAGGCAACAAGAGGGTTTTAAGGATCCTACAACCATAATACAAGGGTTTTTTAAGTTCTTAAAACCTTAATACAAGCAAGCATGTTTCAAAGTAATAATATTCAAAAAGATAAATCTTAATAGTAGGTCTTCCCTAAGACTTACACTGTAGAAACAAGAGTCTACTAGGGAAAGAACATCTTCTGCCACCAAGGACTTTTGCACAACCTTCATGCATCTAATACACAACAAGTGGTATTTTCCTCACACTAAATCAATTAATGACTAATTCATAAGAAGTACATAACCATATCATTCTCATTATTCTAGCTATAGTTTGAAACATCATAGGGTTTTCTATCTAAATATGAGAATTATACTTAAAATCTTGAGCAAACCCCGTAACCCAAAAGACGCAAGGGTAGAATCCTCTACCACCCACTCTGGTAAGACATGTTTTGATTTAGTTTCCTCTATTCACCACTATAAAAAATGAGTGAGATTGAAAATAGTCCCCCATAGATCTGGTATTCCACAAGATTTTTTCCCATCCTTTGCAAACCCTATGTGTTATAAGTGACTATATAAAATCACTCAAAAAGACCACTACCCATGAACAGGGCTCATCATTCTCAGATTGGAATCCATAAATATTTATAAGGAGTCCACTATCTTCCTTATTATCCTTTAAATTCAAAACTTTAATACCCACTAGTAGTTCCAATATACTTATATCTACTACAGTGATGGGCCCTACATCCTTCATGACTTTGTCAGAAAAACCCATTATTATTCTCGTTTTCCCACTCAAATTGAAATTTAAAATGTTGAAGGTCTTCTGCTCCTTCTGCTCCTAAAACTTTTCTAGGATGGGGATATCCTCAAAAAAACCCCAAGTAGATTCACTCCTTGCCTAAGTCATGGCTCTTGAAAAAATGAAATAGGGGTTGTGAACAACTTTTGTTCTAATTTTCTTTTCCAAATTACACCCAAAAATTTCCTTCTACTAGTCTTTAGATCTGATTCTTTCCCATCTAAATTCACATTCAAACTTATGAAGGATGTTTTTGATGACATGAACAACCCCTAGTCCATCCAAATTTGGTTCATCTTTGTCTCCTCCTAACCCTTGCTTTCCTTCTCACCCACATCCTATTGGGAGCAACCTCCTTCCACTCCTTCCACTCTCATCCATGTCTAAATTAGTGTTTTAATTTTCTCATTCAAATTAAAATTAAAAATGTAGAAAGTATTCTACTCTAAATCTCTCCCACCCATCTTATGACTCAAACATACGGGGTATGTCATTGATGACATGGACAACCCCCAGTCTGCCCAGATCTAGATCATCTTCATTTATTCCTTTCCCCTTTTTTCCTTCCCACTCACATCCTATTAGAAGAAACCTCCTTTTAATAATTCCACTCCTTCCACTCCCATCCATGTCTAAATTGGTTTTATTATTTTTCCACTCAAATTGAAATTCAAAATGTTGAAGGTCTTTTGCTCCTTCAAGAAACTTTACCAACCCTTCAATCGTAGAAAAGTCATGGGATTTTCCATAAAGCTTTCTATGGGATGCAAGACTTTCTCTTCATAGATTAATTTTTTTATTATTTTAGGATGGTAATTTAATTTAGTTTTGTCCTAGATTAATTATTTGGTCAATTTTAAACACTTTTCAAAAAAAACCTTTAAAATAGCTAAAAATGCTAGTTCGATTTCAATTCACTGAATGTGTACTTAATTGAGCTCAAATACTTATTCATTCATCCCCAAGATGTGAAGCACACTTTTAAGAGATGATTTAATTTAAATTAAAATTAATTTAGTTAAATGTTCTGTATATAACTGATTTGGGGTGCCTACCTTGTCTAATATGCATGTGAGTGTGCATGTTTGCTTAAATGATGAAAAGACTTATTGTATGATGTCTACATCTTATCAGTAAGTCAAAATTGTTATATTTAGTATATTTTAGTTTTTTTAGTCTATTTTCAATCAAATTATGTGGTCTAGGATTCATATCTATAGCTATGTCTTATCCTGTTTTTTCATGAATGTTTTTTATAATAGGATTGTTTTAGTATTAGTTATCAATAAAAAGATGGTGAAAAAGTGTGGCACTATAATTGATTTTATAAAATATTTTTACATATTTTAATCTATGATTTTTATTTTAATTATTCATAAATGAAAACTAAAATCTTAAATATTAGGATAATTCTAAGTTAAGAACCATGAGCTTGGTATGTATGGTTTTGGGTCCAATAGTGAGAGGGAGCCAAATATAACCAAGTGGTTTTTGATTGGTCTTGTCAAATTTGTGACATGTGAGATGAGTTTGATTTAGATGATTTTTGTTATACCCAAGCTTAATTATCCAAAGGGAGGTAAAATTAATCCCTAACCCTTCATCTACTAAGACTTTTTGAATAAGCATAGTATTAATTATTATTTTAATGAAGAGAGGTGGGTCGTCAGCTTGAAAGAGAATTTCATCATTGATCATATCTTCTTCAAAAAATTATATGGAAGGTTTATAAGAAGTAAAAATAGTTTCAATAGTATGTACTTCTATCAGTGAAGGCTCTTGAGGAGGTTGTTCCAATTCTAGGGAAGGTGGTTCTTCAATTTCATATAATTGTTGCATTAAGAATTTTTGGTGATATGAATAAGTATGAACTAACTCCATATGGGGTATTTTATAAGGCATAGATTTAAGTTCTTATAATAAATTCCAATGAGATTTTGAATATGAAGAACCATCATGAGGCTTGGAAGGTAAAATATTTTTGGTAGGAAGAGATGTAGTTTGAGGTTTTTATTTTGGAAATGTTCCTCATTGGTTTTAGAGGGTATGTTAGTGGTAGTGGTGTCTTTGAAAACTTGTTATTCAAGTGAAGGTTTATTTGTATTTGTGATGGTATACTTTTGGGTGGGTTTACATTGATAATTGACTTTAGATACATTCACGTATTGAGAATTGGTATAGTATTGGTCATAGTCAGCATCAATTGCACATATATCCTTGTTTGAATGTTATGGGTTAGAGGTAGTAACACTTTTTGGGTTATTAGAGGAGGAAGGTTTTAAAAATTGTTTCTTTTTAGAGGTGTTAACATAATCATGATGATATATTTTTATCATAGTGTCATGATTGAATGTATCTCCTAACATAAAAAATAGAAAAATTGGTAAGCCCAAGACATGTTTCATGGGAATGACCAACATCAGTGTGAAACCAAAAAAAATGGTTAGGCTAATACCATTTAGGTGGATTATTAACATAATTAAATGGTTTAGAAGGTGCTAAAAGTTGTTTCATTTATTGAATAGTTAGGGGTGCATGTGAATCTTGGGGATTATCCATTTTGGCTACTCCTAGTTTTGTTTGAAGAGGATCACTAGTGGTTACATTGGTGGAGTTTTGGAAAGATCCCTTGATGGTTTTAATGTTGGGTTCAAACTATTTAATAATAAATTATTGTTGCTTAGCTTGATCAATAGCATCATTTAGAGTTTGGGGAGTAAAATTTTGAACCTTATATTGAAGGGAAGGTGTTAAGGCAGTTATGAAGAGTTTTAACAAGTTATCATTAGTCATGTTGTGATTGGCTTGATGAGATAAAGATTTCTAATGTTTAATAAAATCATGAGCTGATTTAAAAAGGGATTATTTAACATTAATTAAATGGCTAAGACAATTTGTAGGAAGATCATTGTGTTGAAATTACTTAAATAAAGGATTGAGTAAATAATTAATTTTCCATATAGAATGTTGGGGGAGTTGGTTATACCATTATAATAAATCATCTGTGAATGTTTTAACTAATATTTTGGTAGTAGTGAAGGTATTAGTTTGAATCCATTATTTTAAATATTATTGAATGCTTTAAAAAAAGATGTGGGGTCTTTAATCCCATCATATTTAATGTTTAGAGATATATTACCAATATCAATAGAAATAATGGAGGCTAAAGGTTAATTTTCAATGTTTTAAAGCATCTTGTTGTGCATAATGGGTTAGAGAATAATATTTCTCATGGCATCTTTAAGAGTTAGAGGGATGAAATTTTGGTTATTTTTGGGAAGGAGAATAGGAGGCTGATTAGCCATGTTTAACAAATGATTTTGTAATTGCATCATTTGAGAAGTATTACATGTTTACATGATGTTCATTTGTTTCACTATTTGCACAAGAATTTGAGTGATATCAATTGGTGGATTGGTGTTGAGGGTTGGATTATGAGGATTGGTAAGAGGAACATTCCCCAAATTGGTATTAAGGGGAGGGTTTCTAGGTGGAGAATTACTAGGAGGTCGATTTTTGGTGTTTCGAAGGTTTCATATGGGGTTGTTGGTTAGGCTTGTGTAACATACCCCCATAGTATAATAAATTGATTTAAAGAAAGAATTATCTTGAGAAGTTTAAAATGGATATGATCCATTAGTGTCATTATTTGGATTAATTTGAAACCTATTGTATCCCAAAGATGAAGGATGAGCGAAAGTACTCCAAGAGTAAGTATCCTCTTAGGTAGCAAAGGTAAGAAGAAAATAACATCCCATATATTGTCTAAATGGATTAAGGTTGTCCAAAATGATTTTGATAAGGGATTTCATGATGCTTGAAGTAAGAATATGAGATCAAAAAACAAATATGAAAAATAAGAATAAAGTCAATCAAATACCAAATAGTATCGGCCAAGAGTTACAGAGTCGATTAGGTCGATAAAGTTTGGAGGGAAGACCAGAAAAAAAGGATAAAAAAACATAGTCAAAATGCTTGAATATGTTTTATAGATGGTAAAAGTAAGGGATTTTAAAAGACACACAATGAAATAGGTCGATTGTGTACTGATGTCAAAGAGAATAGATAGCTTGTGAGAAACTATGATGAATAGAGTGACTATGTTCTATAGAAGAGAAGGTTGACCAAATTGTAAGAGACTTGGTTAAATAGGATGATTTTTTATTATAAAGAAATGAAAATTATAGGAGATAGTTGAATACATTGACTATGTTTTGAGGGTAGGGACAAGTTTTGATAGTTTTGTAAAAAACTTAAAATAAATACACAAATAACTGAATCGATCTAGTTGATGCAATTGTGACACACAAGATAAACCTTGTACCAATGCTGACTGATACAAGTTTTGTAATACAACATAAAATGATCAATAAAAAAGTTAAAAAAATAGAAATGCTAATCTAAGTGGTCATTCCTAAATGTTTTTTAAGTTATAATAAATTTTGAAATTAATGTGATAGAGAATTGGCTATAATAAGGAACTAGAAAAACAATCTATGGATAATTTTAGGTGGTTGAGGCTGAAAGGGATCTATATTGGTGATGTTACTAGATTGGTATTGGGACCTACCCCCTCACATCACAATCCTACAACAATAAGGGTGTTGGGTGTTTTGCTAATATATCCTAGCAACCATATATTTATACTTGGATAGAAAACCAAGTCGTCTTCCCCCTTGATGATGAAATCCAAGTAGGTAGACCTTGGGTAGAAATTTTTTAATAATTTTTGGTGTTATTTTATTTAGAAGTGTATGAAAAATAAAAATAGTGTGACTAAATCAGTAAATTAAAAACCTCAGATTTAGTCTATGTTTATTACTCTAAGTAATCAAGCAACAAAAATAAAAAGTGAATTAATTACTGGAAAGATAGATTAATTCCTTTATTTTTGAAGAGTAAAGAGTTAGTTTAGGCGACACAGTATGAAAATAACATAGAATATAGTGGACAAAATTGATGACGTCTATAAAATCAAGATCTAGAAAAACACAATCAAACAAGTCAACTGAGTCTTTTAGACATGAAATCAAGTGATCTGTAAACACCATTGAAAAACTCAAAGT
This sequence comes from Torreya grandis, assembly GCA_037957365.1. NCBI lineage: Eukaryota > Viridiplantae > Streptophyta > Pinopsida > Cupressales > Taxaceae > Torreya > Torreya grandis. The sequence continues at coordinate 2,939,301 of JARHVA010001927.1, read as the reverse complement.
GAATTTTTAAACATACGAATTCTGAATTTCTCAAAATAAACAAATTCTCAAAAATACTCAAAATAACTTGCAAATTGTTTGGCAAAGTATGCACAGTTATCGAATTGGATTAGAATTGTCAAAAAGACTGATATCCGCCATTCACCAATAAAACTAGATTTTGTTTTAAAAATTAACTGTCGTAAATTGTCAATTTTTCAAATATTGCATGAGTTCTTGATTAATTAAAAATCAGAATACTTGAAAATAAAACATGCAATCATGACAAATTACCACATGAAATTGATAACAGAGTTTGGCATTGATTGCCTATGTCTCCAGGTCCGCCCAATAGTGAGGACCATTTCTATTAAATTTGTGCAACAAATGGCTTACAAATTATTTGGAAACGTTGCACAACTTCCCTCGGCTTGATCTCTATCCAAGAATTCCACCTTCGCTGATAAACTCAAGCTCGGTCACACGGAATCCTTCCTCAGTTTTCAACCCCTTCTGAATGTTCTTTGATCCCTTCACTTCAACTATTCGTTTATACAAAAAAATAACATTCTCTTTCAATTAAAAATAATAATTGAAAGGCTTTTATGTATAGAGGTCAGAACTTGGATTAATATCTACTTGCTAAAGCCATCTCCAAGCTCTTATCTAGCTCTCGGCCTCTTAAAAATAAAACACAGTCAGATTTCCATGTCAATACAAGTAAAAATTACTCCCTTTTATAACACTTCAACCACCATGGCTGAAGTGGTCAAGGCTATTAAATTTTGGGTGGCAATTCAGGGGTTCAAACCACCTCCCACCTTTCTAGGCGCCTTGACTGAGTATGAATCGACCTCTCCTTGTTGGTCACGCTTAGGTTCTCCTCTCTAGGCACCAAGCATGTAGTTTGAATGCTTTGACTTCTTCTTTCCCTCCTTTTTCATGCCTTGGACTTTGAAAATATCAAATGACATGTGAATAAAAAACACCTAAGCCAATTTTTTTTGCATCTATTTTTTTTTGCCATGTGTCAAATGGCTATTGGCCCACTTGGAATTTCAACAGTGCCATGTGTCGACTTATGATAGGTCCAAATGTCGATACATTCTCGAAACACGTGCCAAATGTCACAAGTGACATTTTTAAAGAAATCTTCAAATGACTATATCTTGAGCATCTGAACTCCATTTTGCGAATCGTAAAAAGTGCTGGAAAGCTCTCGATGAGCTCTAAAATGTGCCACCACTGAAACACTGACTTGAAATCTTTTTTAGAACCCAATTTCTGATCACACCTCCCCAATGTAAGGCTTTTGGTCTCTAAAAGTCCAATATCCTCTGAAATCTTATAACTGGTCTACAAAAACTGCCTACCCAAATGTCACATCCTATAAAGCGATGAATTGCCAATCACTGGAAATTATTCACCAAGTGAAACTGCAAACCAATTTGTTAGTGTAATAATTTTACCCACTATTTGTAACCACAATTGATAGTTACAATAAAATTCCCAAAAATAAATAAGGTTCTTATAGAATGTGCAAATATCATGCATGGCTACAAATAGTTTGTATAATTAGTACAATTACAAATGGTGCCCATAAAGGGTCTTATAAGCCTCTATATGCACAATATAAAAGACAACATATAAACTACAATGCAAATTTCACAAAATAGACATACTGATCATGCCAATATAAACTGCATATACTATTTTCAAGGTTTAAAAATGAAGTTTCAAAAATCCCAAACATGAGAAATTATTCCAAGTATGTTAAACCTGTCCCCTGGTTGTTCTCTACGGGCCACTCCAATAAACCATGTCATCATTCAAAGCATAGTAAATGTCATTTATGCATACAACAAGGATCCCAAAATTGCTTTGCAACATGAATGCATCCACTAATCATGACAACATGAATGTCAAAAATTGTTTACCAACCCTCTTAATCAAATTTTCTTGATTAGTTGGCGAGATTTCTTTAGTGGATTTAGTAACATTTGTATGGGTTGATTTAACTTCATTAATTACCTCATTGATAGGTTTATAGGCCATCTTAATCTTACCATTTCTAGGATGGTGTGATGGTTGAAGTCTCCAACACTTTTCAACCCGATGTCCACTTCTGTTACAATGAGTACAAAACCTTTTGTCCACTCTATTGGAAAACATATTCTTATTGCTACTCTCAGAACTCTATCTAGGAGAATAGTCTTTCAAAATCTTTCCTAACAAAGATTTACGTTTCTGACATTTGGCTACACAATGATTAGACAATCCACAAAAATTGCATGGATAAATGTGCCACAAATTTTGTGTACCATAATCAAAAGGGACATTGGAATATTTATGTTGTCTGGTAGAATTAGAATCAACATGATTGCAAGTATGGTGAAAAGAATGTGTTTTACCTTCCATCCAAGAGGATTTACAATTCTCCATAACACATCTTGCTTCTGCTTTCTTAGAGCATTCACTTGTTTCATTCTGAATACCAGATCTGTATCCTAACCCTGCACGATTAGGCTTATTCTCTACCTAAATGGGGTTAGTATCACCTTGGCCATCTTTTCCTAGGCCTTTTCCATTAAATCCCATTTTAACAAGTAATTTTGAACCTATTCCTTTTGTATATTGTTCAAATTTACCAAAATCATTGTTACTAGATTCTTCATGGGAAGGAAAATCAATTGATGACTTACATGCACTTATAATGTTTTCATCCTTCATAGTGTCTGCATCTATAGTGGAAGGTAAATCCTTCACTTCTCCACCATTTGGTAGTTTTTCCATGAGCTCATCCTTGGCTCATAACTCCATTTTCAATTGGGCAATCTCCTCATCCATGAAGTACAATCTTGATCTCAGGAAAGCATTCTCTTCCTGAATTTGTTGGTTATATGCTTCAAGCTCATCAAGCTTGGCTCTGTTTGATAACTTTCCCATTACACATGTCAAATCACAAAAATTGAAACAAATGCTGAAATAGAAGCAAATACAATAATGAATTGTTAAATCCCGTTGATCAACTGCTCTGATACCAACTTGATCCATAAACACCACTGAAAAACTCAAAGTGAAGTTTTAAATGTATGGATTCTAAATTTCTCAAAATAAACAAATTCTCAAAAATACTCAAAATAACTTGCAAATTGTTTGGCAAAGTATTCTCGTTTATCGAATTAGATTGGAATTTTCAAAAAGACTGATATCTTCCAATCACCAATAAAATTGGATTTTGTTTTAAAAATTAAATGTCGTAAATTGTCAATTTTTTAAATATTGCATGAATTCTTGATTAATTAAAAATTAGAATACTTGAAAATAAAACATGCAATCATGAAAAGTTACCACATGAAATTGATAATAGAGTTTGGCATTGATTGCCTACGTCTCTAGGTCCACCCAATAGTGAGGACCATTTCTATTAAATTTGTGCAACAAATGGCTTACAAATTATTTGGAAATGTTACACAACTTCCCTCAGGCATGATCTCTGTCCAAGAATTCCACCTTCACTGATAAACTCAAGATTGGTCACACAAAATCCTTCCTCAGTCTTTAACCCCTTCTAAATGTGCTTTGGTCCCTTCACTTCAACTATTGGTTTATACAAAAAAATAAAATTCTCTTTCAATTAAAAATAATAACTGAAAGGCTTACCCTGTGTATATAGGTCAGAACTTGGATTAATATCCACTTGCTAAAGCCATCTCCAAGCTCTTATCTAGCTCTCAGCCTCTTAAAAATAAAACACAGTTAGATTTCCATGTCAATACAAGTAAAAATTACTCCCTTTTATAACACTTTAACCATCGTGGCTGAAGTGGTCAAGGCTATTCAATTTTGGGTGGTAGTTCAGGGGTTTAAACCACCTCCCACCTTTCTAGGCACCTTGACTGAGTATGAATCAGCCTCTCCTTATTGGGCACACTCAGGCTCTCCTCCCTAGGTGCCAAGCATGCAGTTTGAATGCTTTGACTTCTTCTTTCCTTCCTTATTGGCACCTTAGACTTTGAAAATATCAAATGACATGTGAATAAAAAACACCTAAGCTAATTTTTTTTGCATCTAATTTTTGTTTACCATGTGTCAAATGGCTATTGGCCCACTTGGCATTTCAACAATGCCATATGTTGACCTCTGATAGGTCCAAATGTTGATACGTTCTCAAAACATGTGCCAAATGTCGCAAGTGACATTTTTTGAGAAATCTTCAAATGACTATATCTTGAGCATCCAGACTCCATTTTGTGAACCGTGAAAAGTGCTAGAAAGATCTCGATGAGATCTATAGTTTGCCACCACTAAAAATCTGACTTGAAACCTTTTTTAGAACACAATTTTTGATCATCAAGCTACAAAATTGTGTCAACTTAGTTAACCTAGTTTGTGTAGGGTTACAATTTTATAGACTACAAACTATGAAAATTAGGATACTAAATGAAGAATAGAAATGTATAAGAAGGTAAAAATGAACCTGATAATTTTTGAAGATAGTGAATTTTATATTTTATGTTATGTTATGTTACTCAGATGATGATTTTTTATTTTTCTAATAGAGTTGATTGGGTCGACAAACTGTGTAAACTTGTATGCTAAAAATGACCTACTAATATAGTCAACTGGGTCAGTTGAGTCTATAAACCTATGGTTTAAAAAGAGAACCAAGTTGAGTTCATCAATCTAGCTACCTATTGTTAGAGAAGACCTTCATAGAGAAATACAAATTTGATTGGAGCGACTATGTATTAAACTTGTGCATAAAATTTTAGAATGTGTCAATAGATTCAATCCAATAATGTAGAAATAAATAAAAATAATAGATGATAATAAATAAATGTATGAAATAAAACCTACAAGGGTTAGTTTACATTGGATTCACCAAAATGTATATAAGTAAAAGTGAAGTTGATCTATAAATCAATCCTTGCTCGCAGAAGATAAATCACACTTACCCTTCTGCTTATTGTTACATTTAGACAATTGGGGTCATGACCAATATGGACTCACTAAACCTAACCAAGGGGTAACTTACCATAATAATATCACTAGAGAGGGTTCCAAAGCCTCTAGTCAATCAACATCATGTGATATCCTTAGGAAGGTCTTATATTTTTTTATTCACAAAGTAAATGACAAAGGAAAGTAAAATCTAACCTAGTGCTCATCAAAGCATGTGGCATAAAATAGGGGTAATAAACATAAAAGTAAACATGCTTATAAGAATTATGATTAATTTATATAGATATAATCCTAATGCATGGATAGATAAATACATTCAAAATCCATTACTTATGCTAATTTTATGTACCAAAATAAAGTAGTAAGAGTTAGAGATATTTACCTTGAAGATGAACCCATCAAGACTCAATCTCTCCCTTGGCCAATGGTGCTTTGTAAGAGTTTGTTGTAGTTTATAAGGATCACTAAGATATGCCAAAGCATTTAAGACTTTTCCATAATATAAGATTATTCTCCAAGTGTAAACCTTAAGCAATGACTCCTCAAGTAGAATGGTGTAAGAGTAGATTATAAGGAAGCACAAATGAATGATTAACTCTATATTTCTTGAATGGAAAAAATAGATGTGTATATATAGTTGGATCTAACCATAAAATCTTCCAAATATTAGCCAATAGAGTCATCCTAATCGACTGTATATCATTAATTAATAAAATTAGTTAGGTCCTAGACTAGGTCAGCTGAGGCTAACCGAGTCCCACAACATGATCATATATTTTAAGTATAGGGTTGACCCAGACTGAATTTATTCAGTAAATGTAAAAAAGAGTTTTTGACTTAGGTAGGGTTTGTTTGAGGTGGTGAATATATTATAAGAGTGTGTAAGGATGGGTTTGTGTTGGTTACAAGTGGTGGTATAGGGGACAATAATCTTTCAAAGCACCAATGGTCTACCTACCCCTTTCTCAATGCACCCTTTAAGGTGTGCACTTAGATAGATTGAAATTGGTAGGCTCCCACAAGAAAGAAAGCATCATAAATTGATAAAGTTTTAAAATGTTATGTGTATACACATATCACTTTATTCTCACTTGCATTGCATTTTCATAGGTTGCATGTTTGCCTATATTTCGTACATGTTATTCAGTAATTATCTAATTATTAGTTCACACAATATAAAAACTTTCAAAATGCAACATATAACATCATCCCATTCTCACATTATCTTATCACTACATATAAAGCATTCTCAAAATTAACATTTTACATTGGTCTTTGTCTTAGTTCTAATGATTAGATTCCACCTATCCTCCCTACATCTTTTTGTATAACTTGGAAAGACATTAGCCTACATTTTAGTCTAGGGGCTTGTCCATGATAGATTATTTGCTTAGAATACATTCTAAAAATAGAAATTTAACATGCCTAAAAATAGGTTAGATTTACTCACCTATCTTGGTCTTCATTGATGAGCCCTTACATCTTACTAGTTATATGGGGCCAAGATTTGGGGGTAAAGGCCTTGTAGACAAATATTCAGACATTCTTATGAAAATTAAAATGCCTATGCAAATATAAAATTTAAGTTCCACATCTCTCACCCTTTTTGTAATCTTTGATGGTTAGCCATTGTATATAATTGGTTGTGTGTGGTTAGCATTGGTGAAATATGTCCCTTACTTAACTACATCTAACCTTTGGTTATTTTCCTAGTCACGTGAGACTAGGTGTAGGGGGTCACAAAAATAATTAGAAGTTAAATGTAAAATTAATGTCAAATAAAAAGGTGTCTAAAGATAAAACTCCTCAAAAATCTTGCGTAAATGTCTATGTTTAAAGAGGGTAGCCTTTTCCCATTTATTAGCTCTATTTATAGATGAAGCCAATAAAGTTAGTGTTTTATAAGTCTAGAAAGAAATATATTTCCCCTTTTGTTCATAAGGATTAGGTCATCCTCCTTTTTCCAGATTGTTTTACAGATGGCTAACCAACAACCAGAATAATGATTTTACAAGTAGCTAACCAAAAACCATAAAATAATAGTTTTACAAGTGGTTTACCATAAACCATGTCACAATGTGTATTATAGATTTTAGCTCTCATCATTTTCACATTTCAAATAAGTTACATAGGAATATACAATTCACTTATGAAAAACATGAATAGACATACAACATTTATTCTTGTTTGAAATCACACTATGCTAAAAAACAACACACCACACAACTAAAATGAAAAATGCCACTAAATCCGAAAGTGGCCTCATCACTAGTGGCTAACGAGATGTTATGAAACCTCCAACCTCCATTTCCTCCTTTAAATTGATGAAGTTTCTCACTCATCTAATATGTCGATGTAGCTCAGATGCATGATTTTGTCAAGGAAAAATCCCCTCCATAATTTGAACGTCACGTACAAGCCAAAATGCATCTATGAGGCAATTTTTTATATATATAATTTTTGACAGTGACTCACCTAAGTCTAAATGACTTTGGCTTTCTTGGCATGACTCTTTTAGCTTAAAACTGACACTTATAACTAATACTTGACTCTCTTTTTGAATAAACCAGACTTTTAAAAAACACTTGGACTCATTAATAAACTAAAATATATGACTCATTTTTTAATTTAAAGACACACTTAAAAAACTACTTTTGACACTTATAACTCTAAAAAAACATCAACCTTAAAATAAAAAATGGTTAATATTTAAAAAATTGACCAACTAAGACTAACTAAATAATGGATTTTATGACACATACAAATAATGAATAATCTCATAATAATGGACCTGAAAGTAAATGAAAGACTTTTAATTATGACCTTGACCATATAATAAAAAATAATCAATCTAAAAAAAACATAAAATACTTAATCTAGCTTTATTTGAAGTGAAACAAATCTAATAAAATGGCTTAAAGAAACCTATTAAGACATATTGACTCTAGATTCAATATAAAATGTCTTTAACACTAAATAAAAGATACTTAATAAAGGCTCGCAATCTTACTCAAAATTGAGTGAGTAGATTATCATTTGAAGTATTCTAATGCTACATAGAGATGACTTAAAAATCTGATAAAGTCTATGTTGGATGGATTGAGATGATTTTGAGAAGATTGAAATACACTACGCTTAGAAACACCATAGGTTTGAATCATAGTTTTTAGCATTGGCTAGATGAATACATAGTTTTCACCAGATTATGCTATACAAAGAGCTTAGCATGGATGGTATGATAGCACTTGATGATGTAGTTCACATTTAAACAAAATGATGACCAAAAAACATATTGTGTAGGGTTCAATGGACAAAATAGTAAGTAATATAAAGTGAAACAATATGAACTGTGGCCGATCCAATGTATCACAAATTTGAGTTTGACGTAAAAACAACCAAATGAAATCATTTAATGTAAAAAATATATAATGCAATGCACAAATTTTATTTTCTCCTTCTCTATTTAGAATGCACCTAACAAAGTCTTGGTGTTATTACACACATAATGATAGAAAACTAAATATGCCTCGAATAAAGATCACATAATAGCCTAAACTATGCACATTAAAAAATGTGCATGAACTCAAAGAGTAATTACATTAGTTGGGGCAATTATAAACACATTGACTATCCTTAAAACAAATCATTGATCCATCACGAGATCCTCCCACTATGATACCATATAATAGATCTGGTTTTTATCTATAAAAGATTAATATGGAATACAAATACAAATCTTTTGATAATAATATATTCTCACAATATATTAATTCTCATGCTATATAATTCCATATGAGAGTACATAATATATAGGAATATCATTCTTATATTTTGGGAGATCAAATCTCCTCTGAAATCTCTCAAACTCCTTAAATGACTAAAACTAACAAACTAAAAAACAACCCACTATAATACGAATATATTGTGATTAACAATATATTCAATTAATTAATAAATCTAACATATTAACTATTAATGTATTATTGTTTACTAAAAAATAATTATGTTATATCAATAATTTGATCACACTATACCTTAACATTCACCCCCTTGTGAACATTATTAATCCTATCCTACACCCCCTTAATGTGAACATGGGGAAAACAACTCTCCCATATCTGCATGTATACTCATTACTTGGTGATTTTTAGAGGATAACCACAAACATTACATGATGGTTTTAAAAATGTTTGACCAATATTAAAAATAATGGTTTTACAAATGGCTAACCAAAAACCAAAAAAATAATACCTGATGGTTTTATAGATGGCTAACCAATATCCAAAATAGTGGTTTTACAAGTGGCTAATCATAAACCAAAAAATAATGGTTGTACAAGTGGTTTATCATAAACCACATCATGATGTGCAGTATAAATTTTATCTCTCATCATTCTCATATTTCAGATAAGTTATATAGGAATATATAGTTTACTTATGAAAAATGTGAAAAGGTATAGAACATCTATTCTTATTTGAAATAACACTATGCTAAAAAATAACACACCGCATAATTAAATGAGAAATGCCACTAAATCAAAAAGTGGCATCATCGCTAGTGGCTAATGAGAGGATATGAATCCTCCCACCTATATTTCTTCCTTCCTCTAGTTGATGAAGCTTCTCATTTAGCTAATATATCTATGTATCTTAGATACATGATTCTGTCAAGGAGAAATCCCCTCCCTAATTCGAACATCACATACAAGCAAAAATGTGTCTGTGAGGCAATTTTTTTTTTTTTTTCTAATTTTTTATAGTGGCTCACCTAAGTCTAAATGACTTTGACTTTTTTGACATGACTCTTTTACCTTAAAACCAAATCTTATAACTAATACTTGACTCACTTTTTGAAGTAATCAAACTTCTAAAAAACTCTTAGACTGATTAACAAACTCAAAAATATGACTCATTTTTTAATTTAAAGACACACTTAAAAAACTACTTTTGAAACTAATAACTCTAAAAAAACATCAACCTTTATATAACAAATGGTTAATATTGAAAAATTTGACCAATTAAGAATAACTAAATAATGGATTTTATGATACATACAAATAATGAATAATCTCATAATAATAGACTTGAAAGTAAATGAAAGACTTTTAATTATGACTTTGACCATATAATAAAAAATACTCAATCTAAAAAAACATAAAAGACTTAAATCAACTTTATTTGAAATGAAAAAAATATAATAAAATGGATTAAAGAAACCTATTAATACATACCGACTCCAGACTCAATATAAAATGTCTTTAACACTAAATAAAATATTATTAGCAAAGGGTCACGAGCTTACTCAAAATTGAGTGAGTGGCCTGTCATTTGAAGCATTTCAAAGCTGCATGGAGATGACTCAAAAATCTGACAAAATCTATAACGGATGGCTTGAGATGGTTTGGAGAAGATAAAAATACACATTGCTTAGAAATAACATAGGTTCAAATCATATTTTGAACTCAAAAGGTGATTTATATAGCATCAGTTGGATGAATACATAGTTATCACTAGATCATACAAAACAAAGAGCTTAGTGTGGATGGTATGATAGTGCATAATGACATAGTTCACATTTGAATAAAAGGTAACCAATAAAATAGATTATGTAGGGTTTGATGGATAAAATGGTAAGTAATACAAAGTAAAACAATATGAACTATGGCTAATCTAATGTATCACAAATCTGAGTTTGATGCAAAACTAGCCAACTAAAATCAATTAATGTAAAAAGATATAATGCAATGCATAGATTTTATTTTCTCCTTCTATGGTCATAATGCACCTAATAAATTCTTAGTGTTATTACACACAAAATGATAGAAAACTAAATATGCTTAGAATAAATCTCACATAATAGACTAAACTATGCAGATTACAAAATATGAATGAACTCAAGGAGTAATTAAATTAGCTGAGGAAATTATAAACACATTTAATTCACTTAGAAATAAATCATTAATCCATTATATGATCCTCCCACTCTGATATTGGATAATAGATCTAGTTTTTATCTACAAAATATTAACACAAAACACAAAGATAAATCTTTTGACAATAATATATTCTCATAATATATTAATTTTAGTGCCATATAATTGCATAGGGAGTACATCATATATAGGAATATCATTCTTATATTTGGGAAGATCAAATCTCCTTTGAAATCACCCAATCTCCCTAAATGACTCAAACTAACAAACTAAACAACAACCCACTATAATACGAATATATTATTATTAACAATATATTTGACGAATTAATAAATATAACCTATTAACTATTATTGTATTATTATTTACCAAATAATAATTATGTTATATTATTAATGTGAATACACTATACTTTAACATTCACCCCCTTGTGAACATTATTAATCCTATCCTACACCTCCTTAATGTGAACATGGGGAAACAACTCTCCCATATCTGCACCTATACTCATGACTTGGTGATTTTCAGAGGACAACCATAAAATTTACATGATGGTTTTATAAATGGTTTACCAACAACAAAAATAGTGGTTATAAAAGTGGTTAATTAGAAACAACAAAATAATACTTGATGGTTTTACAGATGACTAACCAACAACCAAAATAATGGTTTTACAAATGGCTAATCAGAAACCACAAAATAATTATTTTACAAGTTGTTTACCATAAATAATGTCATGATGTGAAGTATAGATTCTATCTCTCATCATTCTCACATTTTAGAGAGGTTACATAGGAATATATAGTTCACTTATGAAAAATATGAACAGGGATACAACATCTATTCTTATTTGAAATCACACTATGCTAAAAAATAACATGCCACACAACTAAAATGAAAAATGAAAATAAATTAGAAAGTGGGCTCGTCGCTAGTGGATAATGAGAGGATATGAAACCTCCATCCTCTATTTCCTCCTTCCTCTAGTTGATGAAGCTACTCACACAACTGATATGTCGATGTAGTTCAGATGTATGATTTTGTCAAGGAGAAACTTGCTCCATAATTTGAACATTGCATATAAGATAAAATGCATATGTGAGGAAAAATAATATTTAATTTTATTTTTATAATTTTTGACAGTGACTCACCTATGTCTAAATGACTTTGACTTTTATGACATGACTCTTTTAGCTTAAAACCAATTGTTACAACTAATACTTGACTCTCTTTTTGAATAAACTAGACTTCTAAAATAATCTTGGACTCATTAATAAACTCAAAAATATGACTCATTTTCTAATTAAAAAACACACTTAAAAACTAATTTTGACACTAATAACTCTAAAAAAACATCAACCTTAATATAATAAAACATTAATATTGAAAGATTTGACCAATTAAGACTAACTAAATAATGGACTTTATGACACATACAAATAATGAGTAATATCATAATAATGGACCTGAAAGTAAATGAAAGACTTTTAATTATGACTTTGACCATATAATAAAAAATATTCAATCTAAAAAAATCATAAAAGACTTAAACCAACTTTATTTGAAGTGAAACAAATCTAATAAAATGGATTAAAGAAACCTATCAAGACATACCAACTCCATACTCAATATAAAATGTCTTTAACACTAAACAAAAGATACTTAATAAAGGGTCATTGGCCTACTCAAAACTACTCAAAATTAAGTGAGTTGACTATCATTTGAAGCATTCTAAAGCTGCATAGAGGTGACTCAAAAATCTGATAGAATCTACAGTAGATGGCTTGAGATAGTTTGGAGAAGATTAAAATATGTGTCATTTAGAAACACCATAGGTTCAAATCATAGTTCAAACTCAAAAGGTGATTTAAATAGCATCGACTAGATGAATATGTAGTTCTCCCCAGATCATGCAATACATAGAGCTTAGCATGGATGGTATGATATCCCCTGATGATGTAGTTCACATTTGAATAGAATGGGGACCAAGAAAATAGATTATGCAGGGTTTAGTGGACAAAATGGTAAGTAATACAAAGTGAAATAATATGAACTATGGTTGACCCAATGTATCACAAATCTAATTTCAATGCAAAACTATCTAAATGAAATATTTCAATGTAAAAATATATAATACAATACACAAATTTTATTTTCTCCTTAGCTAGTCAGAATGCACCTAACAAAATCTTAGTGTTATTGCACACAGAATGACAACATACTAAATACACTTAGAAAAAAGCTCACATAATAACCTAAAATATGCACATTAAAAAATATGCATGAACTCAAGGAGCAATTACATTAGCTAGGGTAATTACAAACACATTGACTACCCTTAAAAACAAATCTTTGATCCATCACAGGATCCTCTCACTCTGATGCTAGATAATAGATCTAGTTTTTATCTGTAAAAGATTAACACAGAATGTAGAGAAAAATCTTTTGATAATAATATATTATCATAATATATTAATTTTGGTGTTGTATAATTCAATACAGGAGTACATCATATATAGGAATATCATTCCTATATTTGGGGAGATCAAATCTCCTCTAAAATCTCTCAATATCCCTAAATGACTCAAACTAACAAACTAAACAATAACCCACTATAATATGAATATATTATTATTAACAATATATTTGACTAACTAATAAATCTAACTTATTAAATATTAATGTATTATTGTTTACCAAACAATAATTACATTATATTAATAATGTGAACACACTATACCTTAACATTCACCCCCTTCTGAACATTATTAATCCTATCCTACTCCTGCTTAATGTGAACATGGGAAAAAAAACTCTTCCATATTTTCTCCTATACTCATGACTTGGTTATTTTTAGAGGACAACCATAAACCTTACATGATGGTTTACAAATGGTTGACCAACAACCAAAATAGTGGTTTTACAAGTGGCTAACCAAAAACCACAAAATAATGGTTTTATAAGTGGTTTACCATAAACCACGTCATGATGTACAGTATAGATTTTAGATCTCATCATTCTCACATTTTAGAAAAGTCACATAGGAATATATAGTTCACTTATAAAAAATGTGAATAGACATACAATATTTTTTCTTATTTGAAATTACACTATGCTGAAAAATAACACACCACACAACTGAAATGAAATATGCCACCAAATTAGAAAGAGGCTTCGTCAGATGCTATGAAACCTCCAGCCTCTATTTCCTCCTTCCTCTAGTTAATGAAGTTGCTCACTTAGATAATATGTTGATGTAGCTCATATGCATGATTTTTTTGAGGATAAATACCCTCCATAATTTGAATATCACGTACAAGTGAAAATGCATCTATGAGGCAATTTTTTTTTTAATAATTTTTTATAGTGACTCACCTAAGTCTAAACAAATTTAAATTTTTTTACATGACTCTTTCATCGTAAAACCAACTCTTATAAATAATACTTGACTCTCTTTTTGAATAAACTAGACTTCTTAATAACTCTTGGATTCATTAATAAACTCAAAAGTATGACTCATTTTTTAATTTAAAGACACATTTTAAAAACTACTTTTAACACTAATAACTCTAAAAAAACATCAACCTTAATATAAAAAATAGTTAATATTGAAAATTTTGACTAATTAAGACTAACTAAATAATGGATTTTATAACACATACAAATAACGAATAATCTCATAATAATGGACCTAAAAGTAAATGAAAAACTTTCAATTATGACTTTAACCATATAGTAAAAAAGACTCAATCTAAAAAATATATAAAAAACTTAAACCAACTTTATCTGAAGTGAAAAAAATCTAATAAAATGGCTTAAGAAACCTATTAAGACATACCGACTCCAAACTCAATATAAAATGTCTCTAACACTAAACAAAATATACCTAACAAAGGGTCACTGGATTACTCAAAATTGAGTGAGTGAAATGTCATTTCAAGCATTCCAAAGCTACATTGTATGGCTTGAGATGGTTTGGAGAAGATCAAAATACATGATGGTTAAAAACATCATAGTTTTGAATCACAATTCAAACTCGAAAGGCAATTTACATAGCATCAATTGGATGAATACACAATTGTCACCAGATCATGCAAAACAAAGAGCTTAGTGTGGATAGTATGATAGTACCCGATGGTGTAGTTCATAGTTGAATATAATGGTAACCAAGAAAATAAATTGTGTAGGGTTTGGTGGACAAAATGGTAAGTAATACAAAGTGAAACAATATGAACTATGGTTGATCTAATATATTATAGATTTGAGTTTGATGCAAAACTAGCCAAATGAAATTGTTTAATCTAAAACGATATAATGTAATGCACATATTTTATTTGTTCATTATTTACTCAAAATGTGCCTAACAAAGTCTTAGTGTTATTGCACACAGAATGACAAAAAACTAAACATGCTTAGAACAAATCTCACACAATAACCTAAACTATGCATATTAAAAAATATGCATGAACTCAAGGAGTAATTACATTAGTTGGGGTAATTAAAAACACATTGATTGACCCTAGAAACAAATCATTAATCCATCACAAGATCCTCCCACTCTGATACAAGATAATAGATCTAGTTTTTATCTGCAAAAGATTAATATGAAACATAGAGACAAATCTTTTGACAATAATATATTCTCATAATATATTGATTTTGGTGTTGTATATTTCCATATGGGAGTACATAATATATATGAATATCATTGCTATATTTGGGGATATCAAATCTCTTTTGAAATCTCTCAATCTCCCTAAATGACTCAAACTAAACAACAACCCACTATAATATGAATATATTGTTATTATTAATATATTTGACTAACTAATAAATCTAACCTATTCACCATTAATATATTATTGTTTATCAAAAAATAATTACATTATATTAATAATGTGAACACACTATACCTTAACATTCACCCCCTTGTGAACATTAGTAATCCTATCCTACACCCCCTTTATGTGAACATAGAGAAAATAACTCTCCCATATCTGCACCTATACTCATGACTGGTGATTTTTAGAGGACAACCACAATCCTTACATGATGGTCTTATAAATGGTTGACCAATAACCAAAACACTAGTTTTATAAGTGGCTAACTAGAAACCATAAAAAAATGATTTTACAAGTGGTTTACCATAAACCACATCACGATGTGTAGTATAGATTATAGCTCTCATCATTCTCACATTTCAGAGAAGTTACATAGGAATATACAATTCACTTATGAAAAACATGAATAGGCATAAAACATTTGTTCTTATTTGAAATCATGTTATGCGAAAAAATAATACACCATATAATTGAAATGAAAAATGTCACTAAATCAAAAAGTGGCCCTGTTGCTAGTGGCTAACGAGAGGCTATAAAACCTCCAACCTTTGTTTCTTCCTTCTCTAATTGATGAATCTACTCACTCATCTGATATGTAGATGTAGCTCAGATGCATGATTTTGTCAAGGAGAAATCCCATCCATAATTTGAATGTCGCATACAAGCAAAAATGCATCTGTGAGGCAAAAAAAATTATTTTGTTTTTATAATTTTTAATAGTGACTCACCTAAGTCTAAATGACTTTGAATTTTTTGACATGACTCTTTTACCTTAAAACTGACTCTTATAATTAATACTTGACTCTCTTTTTGAATAAACCAGACTTTTAGAAAACTCTTGGACTCATTAATAAACTCAAAAATATGACTCATTTTTTAATTTAAAGACACACCTAAAAAACTACTTTTAACACTAATAACTCTAAAAAAACATCAACCTTAATATGACAAATGATTAATATTTAAAAATTTGACCAATTAAGACTAAGTATTAGATTTTACGACACATACAAATAATGAATAATTTCATAATAATGGACCTGAGAGTAAATTAAAGACTTTTAATTATGACTTTGATCATATAATAAAAAATACTCAATCTAAAAAAAACATAAAAGACTTAAACCAACTTTATTTGAAGTGAAAAAAATTTAATAAAATGGCTTAAAGAAACCTATTAAGACATAAAGAATCTAGACTCAATATAAAACATCTTAACACTAAATAAAAAATACTTAACAAAGGGTTGTGGGCTTACTCAAAATTGAGTGAGTGTACTGTCATTTGAAGCATTTCAAAGCTCAATAGAGATGACTCAAAAATCTGACTAAATCTATGTTGGATGGCTTGAGACAGTTTAGAAAAGATCAAAATACATGGTTCTTAGAAACACCATAGGTTCGAATCATAGTTCAAACTTAGAAGGTGATTTAGATAGTCTTGAATAGATGAATACACAGTTATCACTAGATCATGCAACATAGAGATCTTAGCATGGATGGTATGATAGCACTTGATGACATAATTTAGATTTGAATAAAATGGAAACCAAGAAAATAGATTGTGCAGGGTTCAGTTTACAAAATGGTAAGTAATACAAATTAAAACAATATAAACTATGGCCAATCTAATTTATCATAGATCTGAGTTTGACATAAAACCAGCTAAATGAAATCATTTAATGTAAAAAGATATAATGCAATGCACATGTTCTATTTACTCCTTATATGGTTAGAATGTGCCTAACAAAGTTTGAGTGTTATTGTACATAGAATGATAGAAAACTAAATACACTTAGAACAAAGCTCACACAATAGCCTAAACTATGCACATTAAAAAATATGCATGAACTCAAAGAGTAATTACATTAGTTGGGGTAATTAAAAACATAGTGACTACCCCTAGAAATAAATCATTGATCCATCATGGGATCCTCCCACTTTGATACTAGATAATAGATCTACTTTTTATCTATAAAAGATTAACACTAAACACAAAGATAAATCTTTTGACAATAATATATTCTCACAATATATTAATTCTGGTGTTGTATAATTCCATATGGGATAACATCATATATAAAAATATCATTCCTATATTTGAAGTGATCAAATCTCCTACAAAATCTCTTAATCTCCCTAAATGACTCAAACTAACAAATTAAACAACAACCCACTATGATATAAATATTTTGCTAGTAACAATATATTCGACTAACTAATAAATCCAACCTATTAACTATTAATGTAATATTTTTTACCAAATAATAATTATGTTATATTAATAATGTGAACATAGTATACCTTAACATTCACCCCTTGAGAACATTATTAATCCTATACTACACCCCCTTAACATGAACATGGGGAAACAACTCTCCTATATTTGTACCTATACTCATGACTTGGTGATTTTTAGAGGACAACCACAAACCTTACATGGTGGTTTTATAAATGGCTGACCAACAACTAAAATAGTGGTTTTGCAAGTGGCTAACCAGAAACCACAAAATAATGCCTGATGGTTTTACAAATGGCTAACCAACAACCAAAATAGTTATTTTACAAGTGACTAAATAGAAACCACAAAACATTAGTTTTACAAGTGGTTAACCATAAACCACATCATGATGTGTAGTATATATTATATCTCTCATCATTCTCTAATTTTCAAAGAAGATACATAGGAATATATAGTTCACTTATGAAAAACATGAACAGGCATACAATATCTATTCTTATTTAAAATCATACTATGTTGAAAAATAACACACCACACACCTAAAATGAAAAATGCTATTAAATAAAAAAGTGGCTTCATCACTAGTGGCTAACGAGGGGCTATAAAACCTCCAGCCTCTATTTCCTCCTTCCTCTTGTTGATGAAGTTGCTCACTCAGTTGATATGTTGATGTAGCTCAGATGTATGATTTTGTCAAGGATAAATCCCCTCCATAATTTGAACATCACCTACAATCAAAAATATGTTCATGAGCCTTTTTTTATATAATTTTTTATAGTGACTCACCTAAGTCTAAATGAATTTGAATTTTTTGACATGAATCTTTTACCTTAAAAATTAAATCTTATAACCAATACTTACCTCTCTTTTTAAACAAACTAGACTTCTAGAAAACTCTTGGACTCATTAATAAACTCTAAAATATGACTCATTTTTTAATTTAAAGACACTTAAAAACTACTTTTGACACTAATAACTCTAAAAAACATCAACCTTAATATAACAAATGGTTAATATTGAAAAATTTGACCAATTAAGACTAACTAAATAATGGATTTTATGACACAGACAAATAACGAATAATCTCATAATAATGAATCTGAAAGTAAATGGAAGACTTTTAATTATGACTTTGACCATATAATAAAAAAATCAATCTAAAAGTAACATAAAAGACTCAAACTAAATTTATTTGGAGTGAAACAAATCTAATAATATGGCTTAAAGAAACACATTAATACATACCCACTCCGGACTTAATATAAAATGTCTTTAACACTAAATAAAAGATACTTAACCAAGGGACATGGGCTTACTCAAAATTGAGTGAGTGGATTGTTGTT